>VWZT01006840.1:212773-277299 GCA_013397055.1 Pachycephala philippinensis
TTTTTGTGTGTGTGTGTGGTGGCTCTGCACAGGGCTTTTGGCCTTTTTCTTTTATTTTTTTTTGTATGTCTAGACCTGTAGAGTGCTGATATTATGACTGATTGATTTTCTTTGGGTTCTGTTTTGTTTTTATAAACTAATATCTCTGTCTCAACCCTCATAAGTTCTTAAAAAAATGTAATGTACTCAAAGAAATTTAGGGATTTGGGAAAGGAGATGGTGCCAGTCCTTGCAGTGTAAGGCAGTTGAGCCAAAAGGTGTGATTTGTATGAAATTGTGAAAAGAATGCTCATTACTGCTGAGGAAGGGTGTCAGGCAGTTGAATTAATAAAATAATCCTGCAGTTTGCTTTGAACAAGGGAAACATAAAAGCATACAAGGCTCACTGTGGTGAGACTGAAAAATGGTAGCCTAGCTGAATGCTCAGATAGGGGAGCTTCTTCAAGGCTTGGCTGTGTAACACTAATTAAATGTCACTTTTTCCTGATTAAAATATGAAAGATTATATTAGTTTAATAGATGAATACAGTAAATAAGGTTTGCTTCAGATTGATGGTTGAGTAAATTCAGTTAACGGTGTTTTTCTTTTTTTAAATTACTTCGTATGCATCTCAGGAGACCCAATTTAATTCAGGCAAGTAGCAAACAATGTCTGTCTACCAATCCTTTATGGGTGAAGAAGGTCAAAATCTAATTGAGTGCCAGGGTACCAGGTTCTGTCTCAGAGGATATTTTCCCTTTCTTTAACTTGCAGTATTCCTAAAGTATGCAAGTTTCAACAAAAGTATTTTGAAGATTTTTGTTTCATTTATTTATTTATTTATCAAAATAATCACTAAACTAGGAGTCTGGACAGAAAAGGTCAATTATACATTAATGATGAAAGAATCCTTGAATTCATAATTCATGAAAAAATATCTCTTCTTTTAACACCTCTGGATTTGGAATCAAACACAGCTGAGGGTTTTAAACAATATTTCTCTTGTGTGATTCTTGTTAGGAAAGTTTCATTTTATTTCAGCTGGAAAATTCTCTGACTATGAAAGTAAACCCTTCACCCTGAATGATAAACTAGAATTAAGTTCAAAATTATAAAATCGACTGAATATCTGAAATACTCAACACTAAAACTGGGGAGATGATATTCATACTTTTAAGGGACTGTTTCCCAGCCTAAGTCAAAATAAGGGCTTTGGCCAACCTTTGAGCAGATTGTTTTGGGCCGTCTTTTATTTTTCATACAGTAATAGAAGGATATGACCAAAAATAAACAGTAAGTGTGAACTTTAAATCAAAGTATTACAAATTCATTGAGGGTGGAGGGGTGATAGTAGTTGCGGGCAGGGTGGCAAAACTCACAAAGTGTCACTTTGAATATGGCTCCATATTAAATTTCTGTACAGACTTTTCTTCTGGAAAGAAAGAACTTGTTTCTCTAGTTTGGTTCAGTCATGACCACAGATGATAAATTTTGCCCGGGGTAGTGCAAGATGTATAATATGATTTTCAGCAGAGGAATTGGGTGCCTTTTGAGCTTGCTTGTCCTTGTGAAATTTGAATCACTGGGGTCTGAAATCACATAAATTTGGAAGCTGAATCCGACTCTTACTGGAACTGCTCAACTCCTAGATCTGTCTAAAACCAATTTAGGTAAGGATATTGCCTTCCTGGTCTTTTCCTAGTAAGTAGTAAAGCTGACACTTTCTTTGATTCAGTTTAATATGATCTAATCTTTTTATGTCAGCACTTTCAATTTTTCTTTCTTAAGAATAGGGAGATCAAAGCTAGCAGCAAAAAGATCTTACTTGAAGTGATTGAGAGCTGACTAGCTCAGACCTACAACAGCTAAAGAGAAAATGTTTCCTGGGTTGTGTATTAGATCCTTACATCACAGGTAGAACTGATGCTGTTGCAGGTGAGATGGGGGTGGGCAGCAGGTATGGAGCAGAAATCACAGCTGTCTCATTCTTGCACAGAAAGCAGCAATCTGCTGCTATCAACGGGCCAGGTACTGCTGCATGTTTCAGCAGATGAATTCTCCATGCTGAATAATGATATGGATCACTGAAAGAAATCAAAACATCTTTCTTCTTTATTAAATTTTTCTATCACATTGTAATATTGTTCCAGCAGTGCCCTCGTGCTTATTGCTACATGGAACTATGTGCTAGGATAAATCCTGGCTCCTGTCACAATGGCCCTGTAAAAGCCATGATCAGAGTCTGCACTGTAGAGGTGTATGCACATCTTCAGCTTAGGCTGATCAAAGAACCAAGGTTCATATCTGCTTTCCATGCTATACAAATGGAGGAAAAGGAAATACAGGCTATATAACCAAAAGTCAATAGGTGAGATTTCCACGTGCAACTGATTTATTCCAGCTATAGAACATCATACATACATACTTTTGCTGCCTGTGCACGCCATGGGGAATTTGAAGAAGTGCCTTGGGATTAACTGGCTAGGAGGTGCCCAGCAGAAAAAGGTAGGATCCTCTAATGTGCAGTGGTGTAAGGTAAGATCAAACAGGAGTCCTTTCACCCTCTCATTGAGGCAATAAATGCTGGTTAATAGTAAAGTGTAATGCATGTAATTCAAGAGAAGTATCAGAAACACTTTCTTCTTTACCTTGTGCTGAAACAGAGAAATGCAAACTTTATTCTATATATCATTTTTAGACCACTCTTAATTCCTGTTCTACTTACCTTACTATATGCAATAACCAGACCCCCAAAAAAGTCAGTGCTTCCCTCAGACTAAAATACTTTAAAATATGATTCAACTTCCACAAAATGTGAAAGCTTGTGGCATTTTTTTACCTTAGATTTTATTGAGAACTGGTTCTTAAGCTTTAATAATTATAGCTGAGGATGTGAGTGAAGGAGCGTGTGACATTTACGCTGAATCAAATGGAATATGCATGTAATGCTCTAGCTGAGAAGTTGTAGTCATCTGATACTTTGTAGCTAATGATAATTGTCTAATAAGAAGAACCTGAAATTGTTTTCTTAGAAGTTTGTTGTTATAAATAATCCTGCAATGTCTGAATACAAAATAGTTTGAATCTAGGTAAGAGAGTATTCTCAGTATGTGAAAGGTAAGAATCAAGGTCATACACAGCATGTTGAAGTGTTGTATTGTTGGGATTTATTTTCCCTTTCAAAGGTAACTAATTGATTAGAAGTGGCACTTGTCAATGGCCAGCTACACGCTGAAAATGCTTATTTATGGCCCAGAGCTGAGACTGTTTACATGCTGGTCATTTAGTAGTCTCTTTTTTTTTTACTACCTGCATGTTTTAGATTAATTGGTAATAAAAGTTAATGCATAAAATTATATTTTGAAGTCTTTGCAAGCTGTGAAACTAAAATTAGATTTTCTGGATAAAAATTAGACTTTCAGCAACCAGGTAACATAGAAGTATTTAAGTATTTCTATATATAAAATGTTAGGTAAATTTTGAAAATAGTCTTTGCAGAAATGTTTTAGAAATTATTGAGTTATTCTTTGCATATACTATATAGACTTCTACCTTAAACCTAAGTGCAAATAAAGGTGTCCATAATTATATGTTTATAATTGTGAAATGGATAGATTCAGCTTTAACCCACAACCTTCAGCTGAGAATAGCAGGAGCACTGAAGATCTGCTGTGTATCTGAACTCAGCAATGGAGACTGACAGCAGACTAACTCTGTACCTGAAGGGTGCATGTCTCCACAAAGTGTGAAGGGCCCTCTTTTTAACCCCTGCAAGGTACTGACTGCATGAAGAACTGAAAAGGTTCTTGTTCTGAGCCTTGCTCCCTTATCAATACCTGTGACTGCACATACATACATGTAGCAGAGAAACTGCCACAAGTTTTCAGGAAGGATGAGATTTTGCCTGCAGCAAGGTTGCATCTGCTAGGACTTTGCTCAAGATTATTCTTTTAGTAGACTTTATTCTTAGTTATCAATCAGTGTTTTCAGGCTTTGGCTTTTACCACATGTCAAGTGACAGCTGACTTCGTGTTTTTTTGGTCCTATATGTTACACAGGTCTTTAAATAGAGCCCAGCTGAAATAGCCTCAGCGTCTGAGGAAAATGTTTTCCTTGGTAGATGTTTTGCCTTTTGCTCACTGTATTGGTTACCAGATCTTGGATGCTAAAAGCTTCCCCAAAATTGTAACTTTAGGGAGTACTGAAGAGCTGGGAATTTTTCTGTTTCAATTCTGCTAGATCATCAGGACATTTTCTCTAAATAAATGTACTACTTTCAGAGAGTTCAAAGACATTGATGATGTCTTGCTTGTATCCTGCTCAGTACCAGATCTCACACTTGCTCTTATCTGGCGTCTTAGAATCATGGAATGGTTTGGAAGGGACCTTAAATATCATCTAATTCCAACCCCCCTGCCATGGACAGGGACACCTTCCACTAGACCAGGTGGCTCAGAGCCCCATCCAACCTGGCCTTGAACACTGCTGGGAATGGGGCATCCATGGCTTCTTTGGGCAACCTGTTCCTGTGCCTCACCACCCTCACAGTAAAGAATTTCTTCCTAATACCTAGTCTAAACCTACTCTTTCAGTCTGAAACCATTCTCTCTTGGTCCATTATTACAGTTCCTGATGAAGAGCAGGCCCCTTGTAGGCCCCTTGTAGGCCCCCTTCAGATGCTGGAAGTTTTCTATGAGGTCTCCACACAACCTTCTCTTCTCCACGCTGAAGAGCCACAACTTTCTCAGCCCATCTTTGTAGGGGAGATTCTCTAGTCCTCTTATCAACTTTGTGTGTCTCCTCTGGACTTGCTCCAACAGTTCCATGTCTTCCATCAGAAAGTGCAACAGTAGGTGTCAGGTGAAAAACACCAAGTTCAGGAAAACAGACATTTCTGTACCATTTCCAAAAATACATGTATGGAGGTCTCTGTATTAAAGAATGTTTCCTAGCAGCTGTGTTCACAGGAACAGCAACTGTTTAAAACATTAGATAATAATCGAGGAAGCAACTTTTGAGTCTATTTGAGCCAACATTCAATATTCAAGGGTGGGAGTGAGATTTTCTCTATGTGCCTAATCAGTGCTGGGGTTCAAACATGTTTCTTAAATAATTGCAGAAAGTTATGGAGGGCTTTTGGCAACTAATTTTCATTGCCTCTATGAATTAGAGTTTTAATTGGTTTCATGGGCTAGGGAAAAATATCAGCTTGACTACCAGTCTTTCTTTATGTCATTTTGAAAATGGTGAAAAACGTGGATGTCTCACAGAGAGGTTCTTGTTGACACAATCAAGGGTCCCAATAGTAAAAGTATCTCAAAACGAATGGTCAGGTTTTAGGGCTTTTTCAATGGGTCCAAACAGAACTGGGAAATCTACACAATTATTTTTTTCTGTTCAATGTTTGAATCTTCTGATACTGGTATAGGTGGGGCTGCAGTTGCCAGTCTGACTGGTGTCCACAGGTCCACTCTTCCCTTCTGAACTGAATGGGCCATGGAGACATGCACAGAGTGCTGCAAGGTGACCCCAGTTGCTGCAGTTCCTGCCTCTGTTGCCAAGAAGCATACAAAACAGTTATGACACTGATTTAGATCACAGTAATATAAAGTGACATAAAAGCAAATAGTACGTTTACATGTTGCCCTTTGGCATTAATGAAGCCCCGAATGGGTGCAGCAGTCCAAGTCAATTATGTTATGAAGGCAAAGTCGGATGGCGAGAGCCATCTCAAAGACAATACCTGCCCAGGAACGCCACTATGCTAGGTGTAAAATAGAGAAATGCCTGAGAACAATGGCAGTGTACCAGAGAGCATGAGAAACCAAGGACCTGTCCTTTCATCCAGTTCCTTCCATCAGAAGCATTTATGTGAATTAGCAGCATTGCAAAGATAGTACTGTAGCTCAGGATATAACAGGGCTTTTTCCCTATTGTTTGGTTTGGGGAAAGGAAAAATCCTTACATGGACTTCCCATCTATTGAAGTAAGTTCTTTTTATAGGGACATCTTGTCTGCAATTACAGAAATTTTTCTACTCAAAAGCGTTGACTGTTGTCTTTTACTGAAAATAGGAAATTGTCTTTGATAAGAGACCAGGGAAATCAAGCCATTCTTCTTGGTTTTGTTTGTTATTCCTCTTCCTGTTTTGGTGGGGGGGGTGGGGTTCTTTTCTTGCCTGTTTGTTTGTTTGCTTTGATTTGTGGGGTTTTTTTGTGTTTGAGTTTGGTTTTTTTTTAATTGGGGGTGGCATAAATGTTTTGTTTTGTGTAGGATTTGTGTAAGAATTTTTATCTTTTTTTTCATGTGGGAAAGATAATGGCCAGGAGCAGAAGTGGATGAAGAAAATACTTAGGCTGTGAGACTTTTCAAATGAAATAGCAGATCTTTTAAAATTATCTTAAGCCTATACTTTTTTTCAGTTTCCTAAATGAAAATTAATCCCTTAGATTCTTTTGAAAATTTTATTATTTTTTACCAGAGAAACTTGATCAACCAAATATAAACATTTATTTTGGTGGCAGATATGTTTATGATTGTTCTAACTTATTTACTTACCTCTGTAGAGATTTTATGTGTTTTGACACAAGTGCAGATAAAGTATTTACTAAATTTAAATAAAACTTCATTTTCCTCAAACATATTGTATTCAATTTTCTTGCCAAAACACAATAAAACAAAATATATGACATATTATGCAATAGGTAAAGGGAAATATATTTTAATCAGATATGAATAACAGATTAGAAGAATCTTTAATTCACTTTTATCTCGCTTTGATCTGAAACCAAATTCTGAGCAGCCAGAAACATTAAAGACTTGGAGGAAACAAGGATGACTCATTTTCTCGATTCGCATTGAATTGATTTTCTAAAGAAAGAAATATGACTTTGAATTATGTAGACCATTTAAAATATTTTGAGCTGATTTCTCAAAAAGTACACCTGTGTATCAAAAGCAGCTGTGATTGTATCAGCGCTAGACATGTAGCAAAAACTTTTTCCAGTATTCATTGTTATGTTATAGTTTTTCCTTCTACATAGCAGTTGGCTTAAGCCTTCCTTCAAAGACTTAGGCACATGGCATAGTGAAGGAGACAGAACTTCAATTGAAGTCATGCAAGCAAAAAATGTTGGCGTCTTGATCTATCAGTAAAGAATATGACAGTTGATTCGATGTGGGAACTTGAAATAATATTTATGTATTAAGACCACTGTTGTCTATGACAAGCTTGACACAGTAATTTGTAGATATAAAAAAAAAAAAGAAAAGGCTTTATTTTAATATAATTCTGATCCATGATATTCCTGTGTGTAACGAAAGTAGCTTTAAAAAATGTCTTTGAAAACTACGAGAAGCAAGGGCTTTGCTCTTCCCCATCTCTAATTTACACAGTGGCAGGAGGATTGTGCTGGTGCAGCAGCAGATTTGGTCTCATTATGCTTTATTGCCATGGGGATGTTTCTAGCTTGCCACTGGCAAAAGTCAGACTGGAAAAACCAGAAGTACTAGTTTTCTAGGCTCTGCCCGTGTTTGGATCACAGAATAATGTTTTCCACAGCAGATTCTGAAGATGCCTATACTGTAAGTACTTCTACTCCTCAGGAAGCTAATTAACACTGTCTTGTCTTGCTAACTTGGCATTTCAGACATTAACTTGTTCCACTGAGGTGCCTGGGAGCAGCATTGTCTTAGGCTAGCTGTGGTTGTGGGCAGTGTGTTGTGCCGTGTTCGTGTTTCAGATCCAAGCTTTATAGCTTCTCTTTAAAATAAAAAAAACAGAGAAGTTGAACTTCTTAAAATGTAGAAGCAGTGGTGTTTGGGGAATAGTATGAATTTGCTACCTGCTGTCCTGTGCAAATGCAGCAGTGCTGCTTCTCATGTGTAATCAAGTAGTTCAGGCTTGTTGCCATCTCTAGCAGGTTGTAGGGGGGCAAATGTTAATCGTGACTGTTGGTGGAGGTTGGCTTTTTCTTTAAGTTCTTAAGTTTAAGTTTAGAAACTTATTTAACTTGTTCGCTTGAAGTTGAGAGTGGCTAGCTTTATGGCTCTGCACTATGACGCAGACAAGTTACTATGTACAACATACAGACACACTTTTTTCTTCGGTAATAGCAATGTTTAATTGATGATCACAACTTGGGTCTATTCCATCAATGTCAAAAAGTGTTCAAAAGCAGTTGTAGTGATGTGCATATTTGTATTTCTTTTCTCAAATCTCAATATTGCCTCATCTGCAAAAGATAAGCCATAATAATCAGAGCAATGGAAAGGACCTTACAACAATTTGGCTTACATAGCAGCATGCCAACTGAAGGTTTACGTATCAAATTATTTCCGTAATAAATTCAGTCTTGGTCCTTTCCTATCAAGTTGCTTTGGTTGCTCGGGATGGGAAAGGAAATAATGAGGAAAACATTCTCTTTAGGACTATGTAAAATTGTGCAGGGTTTCTTGGAGCACTAGAGGGAGCAAGAAGGTAAAAGTTCTCAAAAGAGCAACTGCTTACTTGGGGGCTGAATGCTTAGAGAGGAAGTTTACTCCACCATGCAGGTAAATAAAACTATTACACCCTTAAAAATCCCCCAACAAAAAACAAACCATAACCACAACTGAAGTGATATCTTACATTGGTTTTTGGAGTTTTGTTTGTTTGTAGTATTTTTGTTACTATCGTTGTTCCTCCCACATACACATACTACCAGCATTTTTCTCACCCCCTCCCTCCCCCCCCCATTTTTTTTATTGTTTTGAGGGGATGCTTTTGTTTTCATGTCCCTGAATGCTGAGTGTGTGTTGATCTAGGCTGCTGCTAAGGGCTGGCTCTGATGGAAGCAGAAGTCCTTGTTTCTCCTCATCAGAGACCCCTTTAGGCAAATGTTAACCTGCCAAGAGCATGTGCATTCCAAGGAGGATTTGCAAATGAACTAGTTGTTTTCCACGAACAATATTTCCTGACCTACATCTTTCTGTCCTAAGGAAAAAAAAGAAAAAGAAAAAAAAATGGTATGCAATAAGTGCTATTGCAGATGAGAGAATATTTTCCCCTTGCCCACTCATATTAACTATTTCTAGAATAAAATAATAAATTCTGGTGAGCACAGCATTTCATTGTGATTATTCACAGAACTGACCCTGAGCCTATAAACAGATGTTTTACCCAAGTGGATTAGCCCACTTGAATGTTCTTCTCAATTACAGTCTGCCAGTAGCTTTGGAAAGTCAAAGACATTTGGGGGAATATTCTCATCTTACTGTGTTGGATATTACTGGCTGACTCCTCCTGGGATTTGTGAACAACATTGCCAGTACAATGAATTTTAAATACAATTCTACAGGGCTGAAAAAGCCTGTTTTTCATGTGGCACTGCAAGCATTGTGGTGGTAAATAATTTAAAGGCTCTCTTTCCTGTTCTTTGTGTTTCTAGGAAACTTTAAGCATTGATTTGGATAAATGAAGAGCAGCATAAGTTTGGAGATGCTTGGTCTAGGATATCTGCCAACTCATTCACAGTCTGAGGACAGTGTGAGGTGATACCTGCCCCTAAGGCTTAGGGGGAGCTGTGGACGGGCAGGTGGCTTCAGCTCTTGCAAAGGATTGCTCCTAGAGGCAGAGTGTGTGTAGCAGGAGGTTTTCAGTACAGAGAGCTGGATTTCTCTCTCTCCCAACTTGCAGAGAGATGCTTTGTGTGCACTTTATAACACTGTCAGCAAGAGACAAGACAAATTCGAGTATGTAGTTCTTCTAAAGGTGAAGTGTGAAGAAACTCAGTGACTGCTTTCTTTCATCTGGTTTGTGTACACAGGTGTAGCCACTTCAAGAATTCCATGTTGACCGTGTTGGCCCTTCCCTTGCAATGTTTCTTCTCAATATACCAAAAAGGTGTCAGGCAGCAGTGGCACCTCCCACCCACAGGTGTAATTGCGGCATGAAAAACCAGCGTGTAGTGAGATGTGGAGCTTTCTTTAATAATTCCTTATTATATGCAGATAGCACATTTTAATTCAATATTTGTGCACCTTTTGTAGTTTTGTTATAATATCTTCTGCCTTGCAATTATATTCTCCCCTGAGAATTAAAGAAGTGCCAACCCTTTGTATAAAATTCAGTTTATTTCTTGATTATATTTGCTGATATCTTTGTTATACCCCAGTTTTCTTTGCTGCTGTTGTCACAGTAAACAAAAGTCAGTCAATTTATACCAGTTCTCTGATTTCACTGTAACTCACCCCATGATGGGGTGAAGCAATGATATATTGAATAAGGTGCAGGCATGTGCTCAGTGACTCCTCCTGCAGAGTGAGAGCTGCTGTACTGACAGGATCATCCCTGTAAACAGAGTTCTTCCCTTGAACTGGAAATTCGGTCTACAGGACTTTTCCTGATGCCGAAACTTCTGGTGGACATCCTTAAGAACTTTCCTCTATAGCACTTCAATATTTATTTCTTAGAATCCTTATTTATGAAAACAAAATCAAATCAGAGGTATCTGTGGCATCTGTGGCAGGTTAGGTGTCAAGGAGGCTTTTGAAGCTTAATTTGAGTCTTAAACTATTCTGGAATTATGGTTGTTTGTCTGTGAGGACAAGGCCATACAAATAACTGTTACTACCTATCCAAATTGCATTACTGTTGCCACTTAGCAAAAGTTTTGTGCAGAAGCATATTCCTCCACAGTGTAGTCTAACAATACAACACTGCCCCTAAAGATTAACTTAGTGTTGTGGTTTAGGAACAGTCTTCTCCAATTTAATGTTCCCACTGAAGCTACTCTAAACCACGCACCCCTGTCCCTCTCCCTTCACCCCTTCGCTCTGGTTCCTTGTGGAGGGCTGGAGAGGAGAACTGGGGGCACAAAAGGTAAAGATCATGGGCTGAGATAGGAATAATTTACTGGAAACAGCAATGAGATAACAAAATGAACAGTAACAGCAACAATACTCATGACAGAGGGTACGAGAAACAAAACATCATTACTCACTCTGCAGAAACCCACGACAGTACCTGACAGCTCCCTCTGCCACGCTGCCCTGACCCAAAAATGACCCTTTCCCCCCATCCTGGAAAATGAATGAGGTAGTACAGAATAACCCCTGTGTCCTTGCCATGCCCTCGTCCTGGCTACTGCAAAAATTAACCCTGTCCTGGCCAGAACCAAGACGCTTAGTCACTACATATCCCAGTTTAGAAAAATGTCCCTCTTGAAGACAGCACAGAAAGTAATATTCAATAATAATACTTAAATCTCATGGAGATCAATAAGAATTTCATGCATGCCTGAAATTTAAAATGTACTTAAAGCGTTTCAGCATATGAGGAGGATCTTAATCCATCTTTGGACAGTTATCTAGCTGGATGCAAGACTCCAGAGACATTAACTCCTATCCTTTGTCTCCTTCTGAAGCTCAACTCTCTTCAGAGTAAGAGACTAAAGCTGCCCCAGGTTCACAGGCTGTGGGCTGGTTTTAGGCTGTTCTGATCATGTTATCTGGCTTCTCGAGGTCAGAGCTCAACTTCACCCCAATCCCATAGTAATTTTTTGAGTCAGAGAAGGCCATAGGCTAAAGAAACCATCTGAGTGTCCCGTGACTAGGACTGAAAGATCAGCCAAGCTGTTGAGCTCTTTCAGTCTTGAATTATTTTCTGTGTTCAAATGACCAGCTTAACACAGACTCTTAATGTGTCCAACTTTTCTGCTGCTTTATTTTCTTTTGCTGCCTTCCATTCTTTCATGAACTTGATGGAGCTAAAATGATAAGAATTTTCATTTGCACTGTTTTTGGTTTCTTTTCCATTTTGTGGGGGTTTATATAGGCAGGCTCTATAAATACTTGTATACTGTATATGTTTTTGCTATAAAATAGATCTTATCTTCCCTGCAGTTTTCCCAACAAAATGATTGAAATCATTGGATGAGAAGCCTTAGATGAAATAGGTCTCAATATTTGTATATTATCCAGGGTAATAATGAATGGCTCCCTACTTGAATATACTTACAGACTCATACTTTTTTCAAAGCCAGAGAATACATTTTCTTTATGTGTTTTCATTATAATTTTAATTACATATTTTTTCATAAGTGCAGCGCTTTTTAAATTATATATTTCTTATATAGGAAAAAAAGAACTACATTTTACTTTCAGATGTTCTGATTATAAAAGAAAAACAGAAGAGTTTTCAGTTATCCTGGTATGAACTCATAGCAGTTGCTAACTCTGGAGTAATTCTGCATTTACATAAAGTTGAAGATTGAAAAAGTCTGAAAATAAAAGTTGTGAGAAGAAGAAATTTCTTTTTTTATTGAAAGTCATGGAAATTGGGGAAGTTGGCACGCTTACGTGCCCTCAACTTATTGTTTCCCTACTTGGGCTAAGGAGCCACAGAAGCAATAAGTGAAATGGATCTATTGGGTAAATAACATCTGCGTTTTTGTAATCCTTTTATGTACTTACAGAGCAATGATTAAGTGAATGTGGCTTCTTAAAATTGGACAGTGTTTTAGCTCATCATATTGATATTCCAGATATGCTGCTGTTTTGATAATTATGCATCTATTGTCAGAGACAGTCTTCTCTTGTATAAAAGCTGCAGGTGGTTAGCACTTGTTAAAATCAGGCAATACATCTGTGGTCAAAAAAGTACATGTTCAGCCTTTTTACCTCTACATGATATTGAATAAAGTTTTGCAACAAACTTCAAAGATCCAGCCCAGTGCTCCTTCTTTTGACTTATTAAAAGAGAAAGAAATAGCTCTTGATTTCTTTTATATGCATATAGGTAGCTGTAGATAGGATTATCTTAGTTCTGCTTGAATATTTGCAGTCAGAAGTAGTGCCTTCCTCTGTCAGTTGCTTATGACAAGCTGCAAAATGGATAGCTTTTTACTTAAGGAA
The DNA here is from genome assembly GCA_013397055.1 of Pachycephala philippinensis. Classification (NCBI taxonomy): domain Eukaryota; kingdom Metazoa; phylum Chordata; class Aves; order Passeriformes; genus Pachycephala; species Pachycephala philippinensis. Next base: position 225,648 of record VWZT01006840.1, read on the forward strand.
GATCCTCACTTTAACAAGGTAAGTATTCTAGGTGCTCTCTTGTTGTTTGAGGCAATAGCGGGGCATATCTTTAAAAAATATTACTTCCCTTGCTGTCCCTCTTTGATATATGAAGGGAGTGAATGGAAGCGAGTGAGAGGCTGAGATGTTCAGCACACAGCACCCTGGAGAGAGAGCACTGCTTCTCATTTGAAATGCAGAGCCCTTTCTGGTCAGCTCAGCTCATGGAAATTAAACATGTTGCTCATCTGTGCCAGTGCCAGGACAAGGTGGGCTGCAGGGTTCACAAATTGTCAAAAGCGCATTTTGTCTGTGCAATACCCACAATATAAAGCACGGAACGATCTTGGCTTTCATCCATTACTGCGGACTTGCACTATTTTTCACAGAGAACAGTCAAGCTTTCGGGTTATTTGCATCAGACTTTAGATGTTTTATACACTTTTTTAACCTCTAAGTTCTGCCAGCATGCCCAAGTGGAATGAGATGTTCAAGGCCCAAGTGCAAATGCACACACCCCAGTAAAAAAGCTTCTGCAAAGAGGGGATGAAGTGTTTCAGCTGCACAAAGAACAGCTTTACCTCCCCAGCTGGACTTGTGAATGAGTCAGGTCTGAGTGCTGTGTTTTTCCTGTAGCTATGAAGATTTCTAAGCGTAGGCAGGAATTTTGATATATTACACTTATTTTTGCTGCTGTGTAATAGCCTATTATTTATCTAGTGCCACCACAACTCCTCAAAATTGCTGGTAATGTATATTATATTTTGTATTTGCTCTCTCTCATGATGGTGCACTATACAATGGAAGCATTGATAAATATTCTGTAAACAATATGTACCAATTACCTTGACAATAAAAGGCAACTAGCAATTTTTTCCTGAACTCTGATTTTGACATCTAAATAAGGCACAGTCTTTTCTTTTACTAAAGAAAAAGTTTAAATTCTACCAGAATTATTAGTGGATTTTTTTCCCCACTTCTGCTAAAGACTGTTGCTAATACCTTTGATCTGTTAATGTTCATCACAAAGTTCCTCAGCCTCATCAAGTTAGTATAACATAATATTTTAACCACCAGTGAAAAGCATCAAAATTTGAGTTTACTTTAATGATTGCAAATGAAAACAACAACCCAGACTGTCAGGGGTTTTTTTTAATAGTTTCATAAATTATTTTAGAAGACAATCTTCTCAAAAAAGAAGATGCCTGGAATCTTAAGTTTATAGTTGTTTGAAGGTAAAAGTTTGCTTTGCATTTAACTGACTAGCAGCCTGGCTGTGATTGAAAAAGGATGTCTTTTATAAATTTGCAGAAAGGAAGAGATAGTATTGCTGCTTGAAAATAGCTTAAAGTCACATCAGTGTTCTTGGAATGTCATTTTGTGCTTATTTTTACCATAGTTTGTAGTGGGCAGCCCTCCATTAGGAAGTGAAACCTAATGGAGTTTTATTTCAGTGGTTTAGTAAATAAAATCAGAGTTCCCAATAGTCTTTTTTTCCCTCTCTCCAGTTATTCTAGAGAGAGTGGAAGTAGTTACACTGAAGGCATGTGAGTAACTAGCAGGGTAAATCCTTCCAGACTTGTCACCCAGCATGTCAGAGCAAACCTGAAACCCTTCGCTGCCCTCACTGACCAGTGGCAATGCATTTGCATCTGCTACAATGAAATGTGGGACTTAGTTAAAGCTAAACTGAGCATCTTGAATTTTGATGATCAAGTACATGCTCATGTATCAACTTGCTGCCTACAGACTGTACCCAGAAAGGGCTTTTCAGATGGGCTGGAGTGATGAATTTGATAATCACCCCCCGATGATGCTGTCAAGGATCACATTCTGAAGACATTAAACATAACCACGGATTTCAGTCAACATTAAAAAGAGTACAGTGCCAGGCAGTGCCCAGATTAGAAGACCAGATTCCTGGCTCTCCTTCTGTGAGCTTTCTCTGGCTCACTGCTGTAACTGTTACGGATTTGCACAATTAAAGGTTTTGGTGCATTTAGGCATCAACAGGCATGAGGTATGAAGAATTCAGGTCTCCATAGGAGAGATTAATATGGACTTGCACTTATTCTTTCTTGCCTGTGCATAGAGTTTTAGAGCGTAAAAAAATAACTTCATACCTTTAAAAGACACATTGACCCTGCAGTTAAATAATTTGCAATAGTTATGGACAAGATTTTTTTTTGTGGTTCCATATGCGAATTAGTTGGATAAAGGACATGAGCTGGTTCTTTGCTTTTATTACCTTTATTTCATAGAATAGTCATCCTCATGCCTAGATATGTCTCGAAACAAAAATACCTTCCCGGGATTAGCAATGTTTTGAAAAACTTCCACAACATTGTGGAAATATTCAGATGGGTTAATTGGCTCCAACTAAAACACCTGCATTCTGAGTACCTACATACTCTATCCAGGCACCTACCTTTCTCTTCAAGTACACAGATCTTAGATTCTGAACTGTGCCAAAGTTACTCAACAACGTACAGTGTGGAAATTCCCCATGATTTTTATTTTGCAACAGCTGTGTGGCATCTGTGAAACTTTGCCATCTGTTTAAAACTTATGTTGTGTAGATGATGGAGGTGTTTTTGCTGCATCTCTAAAATCTTTGCCAAGGATATGATACTGAAATAGTCAAGGAAGAACTAAGTGAACAGTATTGGAACACGCAACATAGAAAACACCCTGATCTCAGAGATGATTAAACGAACTATTCTACTCTTAAAAGAGTATTTTCTCGTTGTTATCATAAAAGAAAAGAAACCCTAGAAGAGCAATTTGAACTTTTTATAAGAGAAATGTATTGATCTTAATTTCAAGACAGAATAATTGAAAAAACTTGGAGATGAATTGAAGAAAGGTGGAGTGGGAGCTTGAAAGAGCTTTCTGGGGTAAGTCATTATGATTTCAATTTAAAAAGTTATCTGTTTCTATAGTAAACAGAATACTGTGGAGTTTTTTTAATAGGAGTTTGTATATGGAAGTGGTTTGAAAAAGAGAAATAAACTTTTGAGAGATTAGAAATTAAACCATCCCAGCAAATCAAAGGGAAAATGCAGGATAATGCCAAAAAAGATCCAGTAAGATGAAGATACTTGCCAGATATGAAATTGCTTTGCCTGTCAAAATGTCTTTCAAGTATCTTGCCTTCATAATGGGACAAGATCACTAAGAAAAGAATAATTTTCTATTCTCTCTGAAAAGTACAAACTCTGACAGGCATGGAGGCACTTTCTCGTGTCCGTTTCAAGAGGGTTATTGCTGTTCTCTATGAACAAAGTATTTTAAGAGAGATGGCACTCACAATTCTATGAAGCCTGACTGATGCTGCATGAGTCCTTGCAGAGTTAAGTCTGATGGCATTGTCTGTCTGTCCTCCAGTGTGTGAGACAGGCATGAGCAGGGATGATCCCAAGGGCCATCCTTTTTCTTGAGACCTTCACTGGCTCCAGCACAGTCCAGCTCTGTATGCAATGGGGTGCATTAGGAAGATCTTTGCCAACAGGTCGAGAGCAGTGATCCTGCCCCTGTGAGGCCATATCTGGAGTGCTGTGTCCAGTTCTGGGCTCCTCAGTACAAGAGAGGCATGGAGCTCCTGGACTGGGTCCAGCAGAGGACTACAAAGATGAATAGGGGACTAGAGCATCTCTTTTCTGAGGAGACTGAGGGAACTTGAACTATTCAGCCTCAAGAAGAGATGACTGAGAGGGGACCTCTGTACAGGTAAGTATCAGAAGGGAGGGTGCCAAGAGGATGGATCCAGGCTCTGCTCAGTGGTGCCCAGCAATGGGACAAGAGGCAATGGACAGAAACTGATGCACAGGAAGTTCCACCCAAACATGAGGAACAACTTCTTTACTGTGTATGTGACCGAGCACTGGAACAGATTGCCCAGAGGTATTGGGGAGCCTCCCTCACTGGAGATATTCAAGAACTGTCTGGACACAATCCTGCTCCGTGTGCTGTGGGACAACCCTGCTTGAGCAGAGTTTGGACGACAGGTCCCACTGCAGTCCTTTCCAACCTGATTAATTCTATGAGTTTGTGTATCTTCCACATTTGAAACAGTTTTATGATTACAAAGCAAAGCACTGACGAATTAAAGGAGAGTTCCTTTGTGACAGCAATTTCACACTTGCATGTGTGAATCGAGTTAACAGAGATCAAATCTCAACAAGGTAATGCTTGGAAGCACTGTTCGGGTCTAATGCCTGAAAGCTGTTTTCTCTTATAGTAGCTTTGTGTGTAATTGATTAGCTGCCTGTCCTATGCAGGGATCTTGCAGAATAGTTATTAAGGGATTGTGTCGTGAAATATTTGGAAAGACAGTTCCCACTATGAGAAATCTAACTTGTGATAAAATTACTGATTTGTGCATATCAGTAAGAAGACTCAATTTGTCAGTAAGAATCACAGCTGCTAGACTCTGTAATCCTCTGATTGTCAAGGATGCATCCCTAGTAATGGAAGACAGAAGGTTTGGGAGGGAGAAGTCTTTCATGTGTGCAAGAGAAAAGACTTTGAAACATGGCCTATGAAGATGAGACTTATATGCCTGACTTCTAAAGAGTGTCTATTAAATGCCTTCTTGGTTATATTTTCACTGTTCTAGCTTTGCTTTATTTTGACAGGCAGTTCCTCCTATCCTGCTTTGTCTATTCTTGTTTTTCTGTATCCATATTTCAGGATCTAATTTGTGTTGAAAAAGACCTCAGGACATCTCTAGCCCAATCTCCTGATCAAAGCAGAACCAGGTAGGTCAGGCCAGGTTACTTAAGACTGTTTTGTCAGGACCTGAAAACCTCCAGGGATGGAGTATGAAAAGCCTCTCTGCAAGCCTGGCTTTAATATCTGAATGTCCTCACTGTGAAAAAGCTTTTCCTTAGATGGACTCTGAGCCTGTCTTATTTAAATTTGTGCTTGATGTGCCTTTTCCTTGCAGTACACAGTACCATCAAGAGCCTGTATTCATTTCCCGGATGATCTCCTTGTAGATACTGGGATACCCTCCTCACTGAAGCCATGTCTTCCCCACTGTGGTGGTTTAATACCAGCAGGAAATTAAACTCCAAGTAAGCCACATCCTATTCCCCTCTTCTGGTATGGGTGGGACAAAAGCAGAGACCATGGGTTGAGGTAAAAATTTACTGAAAACAAACACCAGTGGAATAAGAAATGTGCAATAACAAAAATAATACCAAAAGTATGCAAAGAGAGGTGTTTTACCCCCAAAAAAGTATTCACCACTGGGAACAAAAATGAGCTGACGTATGGTCCCTGTAGGTCATGTTCAGTGGCTTCCCCAGACAAAGGAAACATGGTGACTGTTCCCAGGTGCTGCCCATGTGGCAGTCGAGAACAAAGGAAAGATGCAAGGGGGCTCCCATGGATAGTGTTTCCCACCCCCCTAGCCCAAAACAATGAAAAATCAAAGACAAACAAACTCCTAAATGCTGCTCATCCGAACGGATCCCATCACCACTCCGCTGGGCTCCGTTCTGCACAGGGGCCTGAGCTGCTGTTTCTACTGCTCTGCTGTGGAGGTCAGTCCTGCTGCTGCTGCTGCTTTCCATTCTGGTCTACTCCTTTTGTCTCAGTTCAGCTGGGCTCAGCTGGGCTCCCTTCCACTGGGCTCGACAGTTTTGGCCAGGTTGGTGTCACCCCCAGCTTCTCCTTTCCCCAAGTGCACAAGAGCTGTTGGTTCATCGCTACAGTCAATTCATGTTTTCACCACTTTCCTTCCAGCACCACGTCCCGTAGCCACAGCCTGGAGCTGTGCGAGCATGGCCAATACCCTGATGTTATTCTACACCATCTTACATCATTGCCAGGGCCAGGGAAAGGGACTCTATGTTTTCAGGCGGAAAGGCTGATCCTGTCCAGTTGAAGGGAAAGGATGGAGGGCAGAGGGTCTGTCCACCATTATTTTTCATTGTCCTGGGCTTGGTGAGCGTTTTGCATGTAAATCACCCTCTCTCTATATGCTTTTGCTATTAGTATTATTGCTGTTACTGTTTGTTTCCTCATCTCATTGCTGTTTCCAGTAAGCTGTTCTTACCTCCACCTGTGATCTTTGACTTTTTTCTTCCAGCTGGAGGGGGAATGAACAGTGAGTGCTGGAGCAGTTTCAGTGGCAGCATTAAGTTGGGAAATACCATTCTTAAACCATGACAACTTGTTTCTGGCCTTCAGGCTCCATATCATCCATTAACCATGGCACTCCAAGCCTGATCATTTAGATATTTTTTATCGATCCACTAGTTCACCCATACAGACTACAAGATCCTAACTTGAATAAAAGATACTGTGGGAGAATATTGCATGTATTGCATGTCTTGCCGAAGTCAGGGTAAATAAAATCCATTGTTCTTTCCTCCTCCACAAGTCCAGTGATTTTAACATAGAAGGCAACCAGGCTGCTCAGGTGTCATTTACACTAAGTAAATCCATGTTGCTTGTTTTGAGTCACCTCATTAATGGGCACAAGAGTGTATGCCTGTAATGACAAAAGTGAACCTGCTCCTTTTGAATCTTGGGTTGGCCTTCCACAGAGTCAGTGCAACTGGATGGCATTTGTGTTCCTGTGAAAGGCAAGATACTGCATGTTTCAAGTCAGCAGGAGTTTTAGCAGCTATTTCAGTGGAAACAGCTCCTAGCCATAAACTAGAAATGGGTTTGTTTGTTAATACAAGGTCTTTCTGAGATAATCATAGCTTAAGACTCAGGACATGATTTTTTGTTTTGTTAGTTTTTTAGACAGAACCCATTGGCCAAACAATAATAAAGAAGGATGTCTTGCCCTGGGAGCTGCTTTCACCCAGCTACTCTTTGAATTGAAGTTCATATGAAGTGGAATGCATTACAAACTAACCATAAGGAACACTGCCTTTAGTGCACAGTAGTTAGGATGATAGCTGTGTCTTGAAACTCAGACTGGGGGGTTTTAACTCAGTAGGTAGGAGACAGCTTGAGGGTCAAACCTGGCCTGCCCTTCAAGATAACTTCAGCAGTAGTACTGAAAGAATTGTATACATTTAGCTTTTCTGTCTTTTTTGTTTTATTAAAATTTGAAGTCCTTAAATAATGAATTTGAGACTGCATAGCCTAATGCAAGAGCAAAAAAGCAGTGTGACACATCAGCAAGGTAAATACCTGCTTTGTCTTGTTGACTGATAAACTAATCCTTTATTTTTTTCGTGTATTTTCTTTTTTCCCCTGTTGTTTATATTTGATTCTCACATGCTATTTCAAATTAGATTTAAACTGTGTGCTAACACATTCCTAAAAAGAGGTGCTCTCTTTGCTACATAACCAAGGAGTTTTGTGTCATCTTTAGTGCACAGAAAAGTATAAATGCACCCTACACCTGCTGTCGTGTTCCACAACTGGTACAGCTTTAAATTGCTTGACCAAAAGGATGCTTATTACCAGGAGTAGAGCCTATGCTCCACAAGACCACACACACCAGAGACATTTGATATGGATTTCTACCTTCCTCTTGGTTGTGTACTAATCTGGTGACATTAGAAAACTTGACATCCTTCCTTACTCTCTTGCTCAGATTCACCTCGTCTAATTTGACACACTCAGCTGCAAAGCTTGAGTTAGAGGCATGGTCACCTTGAGTGTCTTGCAATTGGTATGAAGAGATAAGCACATCCCAGGAATGATTCAGCCCATCTCTCTTTGTCTGTTGCTAATAGATGGAGTTTGGGATAGTTAGGTTCCTATATTGGTGTCTCACTAAAGTAAACATATTTGTCCATGCTTTCATCGTATCTTGGGCAAACTTTGTCACCAAGAGTGACGCACTCAGACACGAGGGAAAACAATGTGGACACGGGTCAAAAGAAAGAGGGCAAGAGCCTGGGACTCTGGGCCCCACTTTATTTTTATATGTTCTTAGAAATCACCATGGATTGGAGGGGGAAATCAACACCCCTCAATCACACTGGTCAAAGGAAAGGTCCATCAAATGTCTCCGCCTAGGAGAAATGGAATGCAAACTGGCACGGTTAGCAAAACATGACTATATTTACAGAAAAGACCTGTGAGAAAAATCTCACAGAAATGACAACAAAGAGAACTGTGAAGCTCAGGGCAACACAAGAGAGTGTTACAAATTCTTTCATCCACTTTCAGACCTTTGAAAGATTTAGGATTTTTTTCCACTTCTTTTAGTATGCTCTTGAAAGAAGTGCAGCGGGGGGAATTATATTTTGATAGGCAAAAGGTTCTTTGAACAACTTTTAAGTTTCTGTTATTTTAATGAATTTCTGTCTGGAAGACCTTTAATACTCAAAAATCTCAAAAATGTGCAAAACCAAGAGCTATCGCACAGCCATGATTGGCCAGAAGGTGATATCAGGAGCCCTCAAGGTACCACTTCAGTACACTAAATTCAGTATATCCCCTTGGCTTCCCATTTCTTTGCTTTGGTCTTCAGAACTGAGTGGAAACAGATAACAACTGAGGGCAAGTGCACCGATGGACTTTCAGGTATAGCTTGTTCTGCAGACAACCAGACTTATTAAGACATAGACCCTTTTTAGAGATATTCCATTTCTAGTTATATGACCATGGTAATGCAGGAACCAATGACAGGCAGGAAAGGGTAAGATACTTATTCCAAATGATTATGGAATACAGCTGGAGGGAAACGCTTCAAGAGGGAGCCTGCACAAGAAGAAAGTTGTCTTGCAGCCTGCCCTGGGCAAGGGAAAAAGATAGGACTTAAATGTGGAAAAGTTTTACTTGAGAAGGCTTTAGGTGGAATGCAAACCTGTCTTGAATTGGGAAAGTGGTCTGTGGCATGTGCTCTCACCTTTGCATGCTCGGTGTATCATAGAAGGACAAAGCTGGTATTAACTGCAGCCTCTGGGTGTTACTTGTTGTTTCCAGAGTAACTATAGCCAGAACAGATCTATTCAAATGTAGGAATAAGGGAAACAGGAGAATATCCAGGATTCAGCACATTATCACCCAGCATTCATCTCTCACATCTTTGTGGGGTACAGAAGCACTGTTATTTTAAGGATACTGATGGCACAAGCATTAAAACCTAGAGGTATTAGGCTATTTATGACAAATCCCACAGGGAATCTGCAGAAAACATGAAGACAATTCATAAGGTCAGCTCTGTGCCTTCATTCTCAGAAGCTGCATCTCTTTACTCAACTATTAATAGTGAATTTTTCCCAACCTAATGCAAGCTGTTTTTCTCTAATTTGATTCCATTGCTTTTTCCTGTCCAATCCTCCTAGTGCCTTGATAAGCTGAGCTTCTGAATTCGAAAGGAATTTTAAAAAAAAGTGAGAGTGTGGTAAATGTCATATATTGTATGCTTTTGTGGAACTGTTAAACGAAATGCAGCAAATAGTCCTGTTTCTCCTCTAGCTAGTTTAAGTTGAAGCTATAATGTAAGTTGTGATATTTTTATATAGGCTAACTTTTGTTGTCATGTAAAGACAAAATAATCCTGTTTCTACAGAACTGGCACTGCCCTATACTTGATAGAACACAAGTGTATCTAACATCATACATGCTCTTCCTGTATTTGCTACTGCACATCTCTGAATAACTTAGACAAAAAAAAAAAAAAAAAAAAAAAAAAAAGGAAAAAAAAAGAAAAAAGAAAAAAAATTCAAGTCCCTGCAGAATCCCATAATCCTCCTTGCATAAGCCCCAGGAATTATCAGGATTTGCAAGAGTGCGTGTTATCCCGTATTAGAAAAACACAAGAGATGCTGCAAAGACATGTCCCCTTGTGAACATAGGATAGCTTTTCACAAAAATATTTGCGATGGTAACATACAAGTAGCTACCACTGGGCATTATTAGTTTCTTATCTCTGAACTCAAAGATAAACCTAAAAAAAAATCAAAATTTTAGCAAATTCAATGGCACTACTTGAAAGCATAATATTTCTCATAAAGTGCACCAGCGGTGTCAGGCTGCATACCCACAACATGACGAAGAAAGTCTCTTGGTTTAAAGTGAATGAGTTCAGCTTAGCTTTAGTTGTGGTAATTTTTTTCACTCAGCTAATTATCCTCCCTCTGGGCTAATTTTCGAACATTGCTCTTTATTTTCTCTTTACAGCTGTGCTTAGGAAAGGAAGAGACCCTAAGACATAGTCGTATTTTCCTCATTTATTCCTTTAAATGAAGTTAAAGAAACTCTCAATGTTAAGGAGTGAAAAATCTCAGGAAATGTTTTCATTAAAACTCTGGTGGCAGCAACTGTGCCTCTGGCATTGAGGGTTGCCTGTGTGTTCCTCAGTTCTCAGTTGTTCTAATAAACTGTATAATTTCTTCCTGTTGAAGTGATTCAATGTGAGAAAGCAACTTTTTTTCTGCTATATTCTGATGTTAAATAAATGATTATTTTTAAATATAATACTTTTAAGGCCTTATCCCAATATTTCCAATAATGTATTTAGAAACTTTGAGAATACTAAGGCAAGGAAAGAGATATTACAGAGATAAGATTTTACTTATAAGTTCAGTCTGTACTTGCCTTCTATGCTTTTGCGCCCACAGAAGTATTTCTACATCTTTGCTGCCTCTGACTTGGAGGGATGCACCTAAAATGGAAATTGCTGATTCCTTTTTGCCTAAGCATCTGGGTCTGAAAAGGGCACTTGAAAGTCCATCATGGAAGAGAGGGAAGAAACCATGTGACATCAGGTTGGACCACAAAGTTATAAGGTAGAATATAGATGAATATCCTATTTCTCCTGCTAGCTGTTCTGACAAATGCATAAATTGATAAACCTTCAGTTAGCTTCTTGCCTAGTTTAGGCACTTTTATATGTTCTCAAGAAACCCTACAGACAGCAGGAGGATTCTTCTTTATTTCTCTTATACCTCTTTATTTCAGTCCAATGAAAAGTCTGACCACAAATAATGAGAGCCTTTATCTTTTAAACCATTTCTTCAATACTTTGTCATATTGCATACAATCCTATTCTACAACTGCAAGTTTTACTGCATTGGTTTTTTTGGCACCATCTAGGAGTAATTCTTAGGCATAGGACATTTTCTTCTCCAGATTTTCTGTTTGTCAGTGTAAAATACCACTTATGGTGGTTAATAACAGGTTTTTGCAAGTTTAATTCTTTGCATATGCAAGAAACAATGGCAATTAATTCTGGACATTTAAAGAATACTCTATGGAGCTGTTGGCACATTCAGAATACAGAATAATTGGCTGGATTAAATCAGATCCATAAAGTACTATTGTGATAGATGACATTGCAAGGGAAACTGTAACTGCAGAGTTTCTGTATTCAGTTGGGTTCTTGTTATGCCTTATATTTTGTAGTCAGCAACAGAACAGAAATTCTGTAATGTGTGCTGGGTTTCTATGGGTTTTTCATCTTGAAAGTGTGTTTTGAGCAGCAACATCACCATTGGGCAGAAGGGGAAGTGGAAAGCCTTTATCCTGTACACAGAGACAAACATCGTATTGTCTTGTCTTGTTTGCCACAGAAACAGAGAAGATGGGAAGACTCAGGAAGACAGAACTGATAGTAGGAGGCGAGACCCAAGGAAAGCCCGTGAAGGCACAGCAGTTTGACATCCAGTTTTAAGTGATCTATGTTGCCATCTTTAGTTTGGGAAAGCTTAAAGAAAACTAAAGGCAGAATACAAAGAGTTTTCTAAATCTAGAAAGGGAGAGGTCTGAGAATGCTCTTTCTCTTTGCTGCTCATTCCTTATACATTTCATGATCTGCAGAGGTCACCACTCCTCTCTTTCTCTAGGTGGAACCCTTGTCATGCAGCGTGGGACACTTAGTGTGAGCAGTACTGTAGGCTGCGGGCTTTTCTTTGTGGGAGACAGGTGTATGTATGAAGCCTTCATGTAAGTTTCATATATATATATATGTATATATATATATATCTTTACATATTACATATGTAATGAGCATGAGAAAGAGGGAAGATATAATAGGTCCTGAAGATGCTTCAGGGGAGGTTTAAGTTGGATAATTAGAAAAAGGTCCTTCACCCAGAGGGTGGCTGGGCACTGGAACAGGCTCCCCAGGGAAGTGGTCACAGCACTAAGGTTGACAGAGTTCAAGAGGCATTTGGACAATGCTCTCAGGCACATGGTGTGACTCCTGGGGATGGAGCTGTGCAGGGCCAGGAGTCGGACTGGAGGATCCTTGTGGGTGCAATTCAGCTTATTCTGTGATTCTGTGATTCTGTGATTCTGTGATTCTGTGATTCTGTGATTCTGTGATATATTAAAAAGCATAGAGATATGCAAAAATCTTTACCTTCTGAATTGCGGGATTTAAAGAAGAGGGTCCACAGTGGCTTAAATTCAAAGGTTGAGAAATACAGCATAGCCTAAGTCCATCTAATTGTAGCATCAACAGCAATATTTCTGAATAATAACAAACAACAAACCTAAAACGTATTTCAAATACCAAGTCTATAGAATTTTTCAGAGTTAGACCAGAAAAATACTTGCTTAACTATGCCCACATCTGTGCCCCAGACATGTATGCATGCATAGCACTAGAACTCCTCAGTATTTCAGTGATCCCTTGAAAGGTCTGGTATAATATGCTGATGACAATCACACTAACACACTTCTTGTTTGTCAGATATGCACAGCTGTAGAAAAACTTTGCTGGTATATCTGAAGAATATTTGACGTGCTGACTGCTGTAATTTACAGCTAAGATGGAAGAGAGCTGACTATGTCCCCAGGGGAGCAAAGCACTCTTAATATTTTAACTTTCTTATATGCCTTTCAAAGTAAATTTTCACACTGAGCTTTGTTTGTGTACAGACAATCATAGCTAGTTGTAGATACAGGTGACAATGCCTTTTTCTTGTAAATGCAGTTATAAGTATTTCAAGAATACCAACAGTTGTTCTTGGAACAATTTGTATTTCCCGGTACACAGATTCATACCCTCTTCATATTCTTCAAGTAAAATAGTTCATACTGTAGATATTTTTATAAAGTCAGGTTGAGAGCCAAAAAGTTCATACAGTAATTTGCCTGTAAAGATTATTTGGCTGTGTAGAACTTCGCCTCCTCAAGTTTTAAGGTGCGTCATACTGAAGTGTACAATTGTTCTTGAGTGAATATTCCTGGTATTAAAACTGCAGCATAAAATTCCAGTGTCCCATGAAAGTACAGCAGCACAGTCATGTCAGGGTTCAAAAAGGACAGGGAGATTACAGGTTATGGGAATCAGCTGAAGAAAAGTCTGCATAGATTTGCTCGAGTATATACTTGTATTCTAAGTAGTTCCCCGAAGGAAAGTACATTTTCCTGGTTTTAAGTCCTAAAGCTTCCTTAGATTTCAGTCTATACCCTGAGTTTTTTCATGTGGCAGTGGTTCAAATGATGTTGAAGCATTTGTCCCTGCTCCTTCAGCATTTTCTGAATGAGGTCCATTAGTTTATTTTTCAAACAATAAAGACATTATTTCTTCACATTCTCTACTGCTGTTAAATTCACAGAGTCCCTTAGTTTCTGTCTCCCATCTGCTCTAATTTTTCCTTTGATTGTAAATTTTATTAAGCAAACATCCTACTAGTGTAAATTAATGAAGTCTTATTGACTTAAATGGGAAAATGATAGTTTATAACAGCTGATGATTTTGCATTATGTGTTAAATGAATATGTAAAAGGAAATGGGGATGCTGTTATTGGATATGCCATATCCCAAGAATACCCTTAAAGTTATTTATTTTTCCCATGTGTGTTGTTGCATTGGGTTTTTTGTTTGTTTGGTTTTTGTTTCAGCCAGTATAATCTATGACTCTGTCTCTTTTATTTGTCTTATTTTCTGAATATGCAAATTCTTTTAGTCATGCTATTTTTCTCTGTAGTAAATTGTCTCTCTAGATGCCTGCTTCCCATCGTAAAACAGGTAGGATTAATCAACCTCTGGAAAGGTGTGGAATGTCTCTGTCATCTCTAAAGGAAGCATAAATGATTAATTAGACCGGAAAGGGAAAACGGACTTAACTAAATTCTGTCTGTAGTGACTATCTACCTTTATTGACTTTGTCTCAAATGTGGTTTTTTTGAGCACATATTGAGATTTCTGAACTCTGAAAAGGAACTCTGTGGTTTCAAATTTCAATGATATGGGGAAAAAAAACAAAAGAAAAAGAAGGCATGCATTCTGAAAGTGTATTTGCCATTAGTTTATGGAAAGTACCACTCAGCCTCTACCACTGGTTCCTGTTCTTTTGGCTAATGTCTCTTTTTAGATGCTTCAGAACATTTTGCGTATCAGAGGTGTTCCTGAACAACTTGCCCATAGTAGTCTGTTTGGTTAAATTATAGTCCCCTCCTTTCTTTTTGAAATAGGATATTAAAGGGAATGATTTCAGCTGTGGCTTGATATCTAAATCTTTAGATTGGGCAGTTGTATATTTTCAGTTTCTGTTTGATAGTGAGTAACAGGAATGTCCTGTTCTGGGTTTGCTATTAATCACTAACCTAAGGAGCAAGATTATTTGTAATAACAGTTAGAGGAGTCTCAAAGTAATCGAATCTGGAAAGGTCAGTAGCAGAGAATAGTTGCCATATATGAAACATTTTCAAACAAGAAAGGGAAGGCATCAAGTAGCAGTCCTGTAAATAGGAACATAATCAAAAACGCAGATGGAAAAAAGTAAAGGAAAGTAGGTCATGGATGATTCTCCTGATGCAGCCAGAGAATAACTGATGCATGTACTAAAGGCTCTGTCATTTCCATGAAGAGCTTTATCCTACAAAGCCAGCAAAAAATAGAGTTGAAAGCGGAAGAAGCACTGAGTAGTTCAGAGCCTGTTTGTATTTCGGAGAGATAAACAAGGGCAGTATATGCTGCAGTCAAGAGTCTGAAGCTGCAACAAGAAGAAATCTTCAGAGTATCGCTTGTGGGACACCATTTGTTCCCCTCTTGTTAATCAGTCACTTTCCAGTATACATGATGACAAAAGTGTAGTTGTGTTGGTGTTTTTCCACAAATAGCTGGTCTGGTCCTCTGTAAAATGAGTCTTATTAGGATTGTGTCATTCATATGATGTGGTAGTGCTGCTGCAGATTTTGAAAATCTTTTCCTCAAAGCTGCTGGTGGCTTCTGTATTTAGCTAGGACAGACAGGGATGACTCATGGGTGGTAATTTGGGTTTAAGGCTGTATTTTTAAACCTAAGCTTGTAAGCACTCAGAATCTGTGCCAGAATCCAGACCTGCTGCTATTTAGGGATTATTCGTATTCACAGCCTATTGTTTCAAAGGACAGCATCAGCCAGGGCATTGTGTTAAGTGGACATACATCAGTTTGACAGAAAGTGTCCTAATCTGCACATTCACCACTTGGACTGTTTCAGTGGTTCTAATTTAAGTTTCTCTCCATGTGCATTCAGATGCCATTAGTTGTTTGTCTTGTCTCTGATAGATGTTTGCATAACATTTTTTTACTTTTTCTTTGGGTAGTGGAAACCAAGACAATCCCCCCTGTTTATGTTTGCAGTTGCTTTGAGCTACTTCAATAATGCAAAATGGCAATAAATTTTTCTGGGAAAGATCTTGGGCCCCCAGGATTCCTTTTGCACAGGGAAATATGCTGGAAGCATGGTGTTTGCCCAATAGGAGAAGTGAACTACAGGTGGTCAAAGACATAAAAAAACTCAAATAAAATATCACTGCAGAGCTCCAAAGGTTTCTGAGTCTAAAAATATCTAGACAATGTCTGTACATATGCACTCTTTTTGGTTAATTTATGTTCAGCCAGAAACATTTATTAGTTCTGAATACATTTTTCAGTATGAATAATACCCATTGCCACTATTCTGTTACAGCAGTCATCTAAACTTAATAGAACTTTTTTTTCTAATTAAGGTTTTGTTTATTGTCCATATTTAGGCAGCAGTGAACTTATGTTTTGATCACCTAAGAAACAATTTTCATTCTGAAATTCATGTGTTCTCTCTTCTCTGCTTCCCCTTCCGGTTTCCGATCAATACCCTTTTTTTCTTCCCAAACTCATTATTTTAACGTTTTGCTAATTGTCAGTCTAGATCATTTGATAAGTAGGGTTAAAATTGCTCAAAATCGATCAACACTATAGCTCTGATTAGCACTTTAAAGTTCAATCATTGATTCTAACCTGTGTCTCTTCAATTACAGTCACTGTCACTTCAGGCTGCCAGTGAAGTTTGCATCTGTTGTAGAGAGGGCTATGTTACCTTTGAAAGTCCTTTTATACGGGCGTTTTTTCTATCCAGGCTAATTTTTTTTTTTCTCTGTATGTCATGAAGTTGAATTATTATAGGAAACTTATTTTGTTCATGGACAAAATATGAAGCCTATCTTCTCAGTAAGCACAGAATTTTTGGAGCTAGCTCACTTGGGGAGAAGAAAGTATGCTTCTTATAAAATAATTTTAATTATTAGAGCCTTTGAAAGCTGCTGGAGACCCTGATTGTGCCTTCACCATTTCTGCTCACTTTAAGCTCTCTCCTTTTGTCACAAGCCATTTCTATGTTTTCTACAAAGGATTTCTCTTGAATGTCCAGTGAAGAACAGCATTTCTTTTGACTACTATGAATAGTGTTTTTCAATGAATAGCAACAGCTGCTGAGAGAATTTGTCTGCTTAAAGTTAAGGCTGATAACAGTCTTTAAAGTCTTTTCTTCCCCTTCTGTCTTCCAGTCAGCAATAGAGCTTACAATGGATGTACATGCTTGTGTACGTAAATCAAAAATGTTTGTATATTGCTACAGAGAACAGACAGCTTTTAGGTTTTTGACTCAGTATGACAATGCTGAAAAGTAACCTAACCTTAATAATCAGACTCATTTTTATGAACAAGGGACAAGTTTGGTCATCTCTGACCAATTCACATATTTCCATTTTAAATAACATGGAAGGTAGAAAATATTCACTAGATTCTTCTTCTCATCATTCTTGAATGTTAGGTCCTGAAATCTTGATTTAATATTCATAGGTCTCTGAGTTCAAATTGCAGTACAAGTAAGTTCTGGAATAAACTATAGAAACAACTTTAATCATCAACAAGAAGAAACTAATTGATTGATTACTCTTGTTCAGACTAATTCCTAAGGCAATGAAGTAGCACTGTTTTAATCTAGATCTCAAATATGTGGAAAGAAAAGCCACGTGTAAAATTAAAATGCATAAAACCCCAAACATAATGAACCACTGGTAAAAATAAGCAGGAAAAAGGAAAATCATTTGTGTGGTTTTCAAAAAATTGCTTATGTACAGGATATGAAAATTATATAGGTCCAACTCCTCATTAGTGTTCTATTTTTTCTGTAACTAATGATGTTCCTCTGAAAATTATTGTCATGAGATTGGTCTGAGAATAGTAAACAGTAAAGTTTTTCATTGACTCCCCCAGTGTTTGTAATTGAAGTAGTCGAGAAATACTTTACAAATAATGCAGTATTATATGATGCAAAGATGACCTGCTCCACATTTCTTCCCCTTCCCTTCACACCAATTTTGAGAGAGGAAATATTTCATTTCCTGATGAATACAAAAGGGAGGTGAAAGGTATCATGGAAGCAATGGAGATATATTATGAACAGTAGAAAACTTACAAAAGCAAATAGCTCCTAAACACGTGGAGTTAGGTATGAATCTTATATCTCAGACACTCCTTCCCAGCCTCATTACATTTTCGCTATTTTCAAATGCAGGAAAGTTAAGTAAACTGACTTGCTATTGTTCTCACACTGGATGTTCAACTCCATGGTACTTCTGGCTGAAATAACAAAAAAAAAAAAAAATAAGGAAGAGAAACCACAGCACAAACGTGTTGCTTTTCTTCCACGTCTTGACATCCTCTGAGCTGCATCCTGCTCCCTGCAAGCTCACCTGATCTTCAGGAAGGCATTTGGAGTCGTAAGGCAAAGCGCCTGGCTTTGCCTGTGAAAGCTGAGATGTTTATCATCAGAGAATGGAGCACAGTGCAGATTCTGAGCTTGAAACAGGGATCAAACAATAATCCTCTGCACAGTCCTTTCAAATATTCTTTTGGTCTTGGTGCCAGAGGGCAGCTTGGAAATGAGGTTTGTTGCCAGTACAACTGCATAGCCCCATCTCTTTTGTTTTAAAATTCAGTTTGTGCTTTGTTCAACACAAGATGAAGACACCTTTTAAGCTTTGTTTATTATTGCATCATCAAGGCTGACTTCCTAAACCAGCAGCTAAAAACAGTGATATAAAAGGTATTTTTTTGTCATTTTTTAAAATAGAAATTATGTCCCCATTGTGCATCTTCTTCTTGAAAATGACAGCTCTTACTCTTTGAATACAAAAGGTACAAAACCAAAACAAAATCAAACATTTACTACCTGTCTCAAATGAATTCAAAGCAAGCAAAAATGCACAGTATCAATCAGTGTGTCATTAGTGTTATCTTTTGAAACACAAAGGGGGCAACTAATGAAATTCCAGTACAAACACTGATGAGTGTCTTCTGAGTTTTGGGGACGGGCAGGTGGGAGGTTATGTCTGAAGAGTAGCTGTGGTTGAAAACCTGTGGGTAGGAATCAGGGGCTGATGCAACAAAGGGAACCTTGTGACTGGTGTCCACTACAGGATGCCTGACAAATGGAGCCTATTCATGAAGCCATCCTGCTCCAGCTACAGGAACCATCACACTCACAGGCTCTTGTTCTGCTGGGGGACTTCAACCACCCTGATATCTACTGGAAAAGTAGCATAGGGAGCCGCAGGCAATCCAGGATTCTCCTGATACATGTGGTGAGTAAGTTTCTAAGTATCAATAAGTTCCCTAGGGGATCAACAGCAGCCCTGTTGAGAAGGACTTGGGGGTGCGGGTGGATGAGAGGCTGGACATGAGCCGGAAAAGTGCACTTACAGCCCAGAAGGCCAGTCGTGTCGTGGGCTGCATCAAAAGCAGTGTGACCTAGCCTGATTGCCTGAACATACACGTGCACAGTTTCTCAGGAGGGCTTTATCACCTCTGCTGAGCCACTGTACTCACCCAAAACAGCACATCTACAGGTTCAGATGTGTTATCCATGCACAGGCTGCAGCCCTGCCTTGGGCAGCCTGGTGGATAGATTCCCTCTTGTAGACAGGGCAATTGGACTCGACCTGTATGAGTTTGGTGCCTAAACATCCCATAAAGCAACAGGTCAAAACCAGACTGGTAGGCTGCCATTATACAAATCATTAGTGTGATTGCCCTCCTGCAGCTACTGCCTTCTGTAACAGTCCATCTTAAAAAGGAGGGAAACCAAAATAAACAAAAAGGTTAGGAATGCAGAAATTTGAAACCCAGATATTAAAAAAAACCACCCCAAAACCAGAGAAAATTCACTGTGTTAAGAAAGATTGAAAATCTCAGGACTATGCAGTTAGAGAGGAGACATGGATGTCTCCACTGGTGATCAAATCAGGAATAATGAGTGATATATAGAACATAAATCAGATGTTCTGATTAATCATCTCTAAGGATGATTTATGCCATTACCACCTCTGAAGTAGTTTCAGGCTTGCATGTCTCTTGGGATCATGTAACAGGGGATGTTATATGAGAAATATCTTTTCCAATTTATAGATATCAACAAATTTGTGTATTTTTATCCCTGTCTGAAGATACCACCTGCTTCAATTTCACAGCAATAAACACTGCAGCTAAACCAGCTTTGAACTCAGACATAGCACAGGACTGACTGTTCAAAACAACTTTCTAAATAATCTCAGGTTTATGTTCCTGAACTGACATTTTGTTATTCAATTGAGTCTTTGCTTGTAGACTGATGCCTTAGATACAGATGCTCCAGTGCATTAAGAAGCAAAAAGAAAGGTGAAATTTGCATTTTTACAGGAACTTTTCTTTCTTTCAATTAAGTAGTTAAAAGACATCAGCAAACTGCAACCATTATACATGCATCACCTCCTTGCAGGTTTCTCTAGTTTTTAGTTCTCTTGGTTTATGTCTACTGTGGAGCTGATGGCCTTGAAGATTCATGCCATTGTTTTCTGGAGTTTCTCTAAACTTGATTTTGAGTGTTGGAATTGTGAAAGCAAAGGAGAATCAAACCTCTACATCAAAAGGGAGGGACGAATCATTTATATGCAAAGAAGCATTTTGAACAGCACCTTAATCTTTCATAAAATAGGAGTTGCAAGCCTGAAAGTCAGTAATGCACAGCCCCTGTGCTTTCTTGTTGGCAATTATGATAATTATTAACATAGACTTTTTGGGGCGTGAGACAGATTGTTGCTCCAGAGAGCTTATTCTGAGCAGGAACAAATGTCACTGTTGGTTTTTCAGAATTTTGAAGGGCAATTTGGGCTTTGGAGTCAGTTTAACTCTGATAAATTAACAAAACTTTTAAATCGAAAAGAATGCTGGTGAAGCAGTAGGATTTTTCAGAGCATTTTCACATATTGTGTTTCTGAATAAGTGACTTACATAGGAAAGAACATGTGCTTCAACAACTGTCAGCAACTTCCCAAGGGCACATAAAGAAAATTCCACCTTTATCACTTAAAACCTGACAGCTGAATATGGCTCATGTTTTCAGCTTGCCCCTTTCCCTTTCAACTGGGTGGTTTGACATCTCCTTCAAGCTAGATCTGACTTCAGTACTTTGAAAATTTTCACATATTAATCCTTTTTTCCCACCAATTTTTTCTTTTCAGTGAGAGTATGCCACTCCATGCCCAGCTGAATAGATTCATATCGCTAGGATTTTCTTTTGTATCCTCTGGTGGAACAGTACTTCTGCAGATTTCTGAATTTACATGGAATTTTTTGGGGTGGTGTTTATTATATTCTCTGTCCTCCACGTGCAAGTCTGATTGTAGCTGTCTACAGATGGAAAAGAGAATTTGAGAAGCTTCTTTTACAATTCATTGGTTTCTCATGGGAGGGAGTGAGCACATTGTAATGTCTGCCTAACTGCTTCTTTTCAACAACTTTATGAGTTGCTGACTGAATTACGGCAAACAACCTCTTAGGGCTGTCATAGCACACAGAAGGGTTATGGGGAGGTACTGGATTTCCAATGCTTACTGCAACTGAAAGCAGCAGAAATGCTTCTTAAGCTACTGTTCTGCTTGGTTTGTAACGCCTTCCGTGGCCAGGTTGTCTTGAAGTGCCTTATTGCAGATGTTATGTCAGGTACCACTGGCCTAGAAAGGAATATTGAACACTGAATTGTTAGCAGCAACTATGTGTGAATGGTTCTCCCATATGTGATTGAAGTGGCAATATTAAAATGGTCACTTGCCCCTTGTGATTTGTATAACAGAGGTTATGAAAAACACTGCATCAAAAGGTATGTAATGTAATTCAAGGTTCTCTATGCAAAGTCAAAAAGGTTGAAAAAAAAGCTTAAAGCGTAAGAAGGACATGGAACTGCTGGAGGAAGTTCAGAGAAGGGCCATGATGCTGACCAGAGCACTGGAGCACCTCTACGATGAAAACAGCCTGAGAAGGTGGGGCCTGTTCAGCCTGGAGAAGAGAAGGTTGCGTGGAGACCTCATAGCAATGCTCCAGTATTTGAAGGGAGCTTACAGGGAAGCTGGAGAGGGACTCTTTGTCAGGAACAGTAGTGATAGGACAAGGAGCAACGGGTGCAAATTAAAAGAGCAGAAATTTAGGTTAGATAAGGAAGAAATTCTTTACTGTGAGGGTGGTGAGACATTGGAACAAGTTACCCAGGGAGGCTGTAGATGCCCCATCCCTGGCAAAGTTCAAAACCAGATTGGATAAGGCCTTGGGCAAGCCGGTCTAGTGGGACGTGTCCCTGTCCATGGCAGGGAATTTGGGACTAAATGATCTTTAAGGTCCCTTCTAACCTACTAACATTCTGTGATTCTATGAAATTATCCAGATCAGGGCTTTACTTTTATACGCAAGAAACAATTCAGCTAATAGTTGAAAAATGCTTTTTCTAGAAAATTTAAGTCCATACAAAATACTTAATCATTTTAGTGGATTACCTTTTATAAGATTTTCATAGGAGGCTGTTCAGTCAACAGAACGTGCTTTTCTGCTAGACACCATTATTTGAAATCACTACATCTCCCAGTAGGTGATTTCTGCAAGTCCTCAGAGTAGTTGTTGCACTTCACTAGTTACTGGTTCAAAAATATGTCATAAAAGTGAACTGGAAAGCTCAAATAAAATTATTATTAATTCTAGATTTATGTTCTTGAAGACACTATTGATTAATCTTTCAGGTTATATGTTAGAGATTTTTTTAAAAACTTTTAAATGAAAGATCTTTTCCTTCTGTCATCTATAAAAATTATATTGCATTTTTATCTCACTAAAAATATGTCAGAATATACTATTTTGTGGTGGCACAAATTGCAAGGATTTTTTGTTGGTCTTTTTTTTTTTTCAACTGAGATCTGACAGTGATGTTTGACAATAATCTCCTTGAATGAGAAAGTGCCAGTAATATTATTCAGTAAAGAAAAGGGATTGCAGAGGGATGAGTGGGTGTAAAAGATGGCATATATTTTTGTACTAATCCTGTTGTAAGTAGTAGGAGAGGACACACAGCTCTGCAATAAACTACTTTGAAATCAGATTTGAGAGTACTGAATAAAAGAAGCCTGGACACCTACATATTTGAAGATAGCAAATATATATATGCGCACATATTTACTGTAAGAAATACAATGCATGAGGATGATTGTTGCCCCACATTTTTCCAGCTTAACATAAGGTACAAAATGAGGAATGATGGAGATGGTGACTGTTCTGTCTTAAACCTATGTCTATAAATATCTGAAAAGGGAGAGACCTAAAAGATCATCTAGTTCCACCCTCCCTGCTCTTGGCATGGAAAACTTCCACTAGACCAAGTTGCTCAAAGCCCCATCCAGCCTGGCCTTGAACACTTCCAGGGATTGATATGATATATTAAAATCCATGTGAAATCTACAGCAGTACTTTTTTCAGGACAGTGGTGATATTCAGTTGTATGTTTACCTTACATAGAGGATCAGTCACACAGTGAATATCTCAGGTTTATTTTACAAAGCTTTTGAACAGGGTGAGGTTGAGGTGGCTGATTCCTACCCATATGAATTGTAGGAGTCTACTGGAAGAGGTGACTCTGGATTCAAATGATTAAATGTATCTATTGCTTCAGCCTCCAGTAGGTGCTCCTGAAGTCATGTGGAATGGAGTGATAACATTGATGTTGGAGATAAGGGAAAGCATGTTTTCATCCAATCAGTTCAAAGGATGCACAAAGTGTTTCTGTGGTTGCCTGAGCAGGTTGATGATATCTCCAGGAACTTGTTCGCCTACCTCATGTCTATGAATGAGTTTCTTGTTTACTAAATTTGTTTATTAAACAATAGATAGTAAAGAGGGGTGTTCAGAAGAGGTAACATAGTAGTTTAAACTTTAGTGAACCTGTAAAGGAAGGTACCAGGTAACATCCTGCTGTCCTGTTGTCCGGGTCTAATAGGTCTGTATTTCTTCATTTTTTTAAAAGAAGAAAAAAGACAATGAGTAGATCTTCCCCTGCAGGTAAAGTTAGCCTTTCTCTATATATCTGCAGATTTCTATCTAAATATGCAAGCATTTTATTTATACTAAAAAGAGTACTTTAATAAAAGGTCTTGTGTGCACATGCATAATTTATTACTGTCTGATAAATATGTAAAACTGGATGCATTCATCAATGATGATGTTATTAAAAGTCCCAGTTTTATTTGTGACCAAAATTTCTGACTGATTTTGCTGCTAGACACAATTGTGCTTCAAAGCCATGCATGATCTTCCTATCTTCTCTTTGGTTCCACTTTGTCATGATTTGCTACAATTTTCAGTCAGTGTTTTCTTTTGTAAAAAAGTTCTCATGCAGCATGTATAAATCCAGGTACAGTTTTAACCTAACAGATATTCATCATCCAAAGGGAGGCAGCAGTTCTGTTCATGGGTATTGGTATCAGAATGAGCAGTGCTTTTTGGTGCAAATTTTTGCCATACTAGTATGCCTTCCTATGGCAGCACAGATCAAAGAAGGCTGTGCTGGAGACACTGCAGAGCATTCTGGAATCAGGGCTGCAGGTGTAATCAGAGCAAACAGTAGGCTGTGACAGTCCTGTGGTTCCTCTAATGGATGACAGTACATAGCTACAGCACAAAAATCTTTGTGATTCCCACCCAAATAAACATATTATCATCTGTCTCTGGGGTACAGCTTCTTCAGTGCAATGAAGTTTCTAAGAGGTTGCTGACAGGAACAAACTGTTAAACAATCAAGACATATCAAAGACATTTTCCTGCTTGTTTTCTTTGTTCCCTATCTAGTAGAACAAATCTGACATCTGGCAATAGCAAGTCAGCAATATTTCTACATTTGTTGCTCCCTTTTTTTCTGTATTATTCATATATTGATGCTCAGGAAAGTCAGTACTGCAATCTTCCATTGAAAAGAGAGCGGGGGCTGTTGCAAATATTCTTGTGTCTTTTCTTAGGTTTCTGTGGACAGATACGTTCAGTGAAGACTGTTTCTGTAACTGAACTGTGGGAGAATTTTATTGTTTTCAAAGATCTGTTTACAGAACTTAGAGAAGTATCTGGTTATTAGCTTCTCTGTCCTTTTGAGAAGCTATGAGCACACCCTGTAATTTTTTTGCATGATAGCATAGGAACATACTGGATAGCTGCAAAGAAAAATTCCAAGGTATGTTCTGTTGGAGTGGATATTATATTTTGTCAGTAGTGCAGCTGACTGTGGGAGAAGTCAACGACAAAATCGAGCATCCTGGAGCAGGTGAGATGGAATATTGCTACTTAGACCAGGATTTGCATAAGTGTCATTAGTTTATGTTGAAATGACAAGAGAGAATCATCCTCTCCAGAAAACAAAATTCACTGTTAGGGTGGTCAGGCATTGGAATAGGTTTCCCAGGGTGATGGTAGAGTCACCATTCCCAGTGTTTAAGAGGCATCTGGATCTGGTGCTGGACGATGTGGTTTAGGGGTTACAGTGCTGGTGCTGGGTTGGTGGTTGGACTTGATGATCTTAAAGGTCTCTTCCAACCTTGCCTATTCTTTGATTATATTCTATGATTCTGGGAGCCCACGTGTGCTACTCTGATGCCTGGATCCAATATCTGGCATTGTTAACAGCCTGAGTGAGTCCTGCTGCAAGTATAATAGAATGATATCCAGCCCTATGACTCACCGTGGGGCTGGAACACTGATTTGCTGCTGAATATTCAACACAACTCTCAGCCTTGGCAGAAATTGTCAATCAACAGAAATGCTTAATGTCTCATCCTCTCTATGCGGTTCAGCCTTAGGCTCAGCAGGAGATTTCCGTTTGTTTTTTATACTCTGCCTGTCCTAATCAGAAATCTTTCCCAGTTAATGGAATGGTGATAGGGTGAAGCCAACATCCCAAGACCTATGTTACCAGTGGATGCTTTGGATGGGAAAGGGAGCAAAGTAATTGCAAGGAGGAGACCTTGGTAGGGTACTAGCCTTTTCCAGCCTGAGACATGCAAAAGAAAGTCCTTTAGAGGTGCACAATGTGCAGAGGTAAATGAAGGTCCTTGCACTTCTTTGGGAGCAGAGAAACCCTTACGCCAGCTAAGACCAGATACAGATGTGCTTATTTCAATGCAAGATGATTTTAAGCACTTTAAATCGTCATCCACGTACCCTGTGCTTTTGAATACCCTGTGTGAGTCAGCAGTGAGTGGCCAGTTCAATTGTTCTTTGTATAGAGTACCCCAAAGGGTGTTCTAGTTGGGTATTTAGACCGCAAAAGCTGTGATACTTGTAGAAATGAAATGGGCGAGGGATGGATAAAACATCAAGAATGGAAGCTCTCATAAAAAAAGAGGCACACTTGTGTTTATACTGCTAAGGAGTAATAAAACGTCTGAAATGAAAGCTTATTTGGCAAGAGGAAGTTATGAGGCTCATTACCTATAGATCATTAAAGATCTGTCATTTAGGTCTTAAGTTCATGCCACACAATATTTCAAAAAGACAGAATACAACAGGGAAACAAAGCCTCCTAATATTCATTAGATGTGTATAATTAAAAGAGCAAAGTGAATGAAACTATTATGGCTCACATTACAGCAGAAAAGGACTAATGGCCAACATCCGAGATTAGCCTGAAGGAGTCTAAACTGTTATAATTTACAGTTTACATAAAATCTTCCCTCAAGGCCTGATGCATTGTTCATTTAGAAACCTTTTATTCTAGCTGTGCAGAGAAGAATAATTCTGGGCATGGAGCACCTTTGTTGGGTCCAAGTTCCCCATAATCATGCCTGTAGCACAAAAGGCAGAACAGAAATTTGAATTGTTGCAAATCTCCTGCTTCCTGCATCCTATATTAGGGAGTTGAGCTGGTGTCAGAGACAGTTCTGAAGGCTTACTGTCCTGCCTGGCTCATCCAAGGGGTACAATATTGCTTTTTATCACTCTTGGAGATGATGAAGCAATAAATGTTGAATAAAAGTTCAAATTAGTTTACAATAAAAAGTGAAATCACTTTCACTAAGAAAACACAATTGGGGTGGGGGACGTAGGACCTTTAGATCATTTGCTGGATTCAAGACATTACTATTCTTCCTTTACTTCCTTTACATAACAAGCATCTGAAAGTTCTTATTGGACTGAAATGAACTTGAGTGAAATATGAAGGACTCCATAATAAATATCCTAGTTTATATAAATATCTATCCAGCATAAAAAACAATCCTGACTAAATATAGTATAAAATCACGAGACCAATTTAGACAAGAATAAAAGTCAACAAGTATGTGAAAAGTGTAAGCAACAACAGAAGAAGACATAAATCATGAAAAGAATTTAAACAAAATACTGAATGCTATAAAAAGAAGAATGCATTAGAGGAGAACTAAAATTAGACCTACAGAAACACATAGACAAGACTATTTTTAAGGTAAAAAATCCCCAGAATTCACTGAAGAAAGACATTAAAACATCAGAGGAGGGAATTAGAAAAGAAGATGGAAGGAATGATAAAGCATATAATTACATGGATGCTTCTCCCAGTGTATTTACTTGGGAGATCAGGAGAAATATGCCACCTGACACTACTCGTGTATGCAGTACTGTGAATGATTTTGTGACCAGTGAGGCAGAAGCATTTAGTAATTTAGCACAAATGAAAACTATCAAGGCTCCAGAACTAAGACAGTATTTCTTCTAAGGTTTTATGAAGGAGGCCATGGAAAAAAAAAATACACAGGGCAGTGAAAAGCAGCACAGAACAATTGTTAGGCTACAGTGGGTTAAGAGAAAAAATTTAAGGGAATAAAAGGCCAAATATTGTAGAATTTGTTTATTGTCCTTCTGCAGGTGTTAATAAGGTAGATCTCTAATCCAACATCATAGTGGAGTTTCGTTTGAGTTAAGATGTCTAGTCGGTTTGAGAAGCAGTCTGAACCCGTGGTTTGCATGAGAGTACGGCTCTAATCTGGCAGTTACAGCAAAGCCTGAGGGCCTGAGGGCTGATAAACATAAATACATTTGCAGAGGGCAAGAAAGGAGGAGAAATAGATTTAGTCAATACCCTGGCTTCATCCTGTCACAAATAAAAAATCCATTTTCCATATGGTTTGGTAAGTTTAAAAGATTGGTCAGAGCAGGAGTGAAGAGGACAGAAAGACTTGGTCTTCTGATGAAAAGCATAGAGAGAGAAAATAAAGGAAAAAAGCTGCATCAATTTACTTGAGTGAGCTGAGCTGACTCGCTCGAGCTCTCATGCATTGATCTTGGAAATGTTTTGTCTTGCTCTCTATGTACAAAACCTCTCCTCACGAGGGAAAATCTACTTGTGCCCTATGCTGTTCCTGTTCATCGTGTTGATGGAAAACTGAAAATGCCCTTCACCACACTAGATTTTAAATCCTAAATATGCAAAGCATTCTCTCTGCTTTACATCAGCTGCACATTACTCTGTGGCAAATTGTACAAAAGGAGAACTGTTTTTATTTCTGGTAATAAACAAATACCCATGTTTCTTATGCTACTTGATGTCTCCAGATGACCCTTTCAAAACTCCATAGTCTTCCTCCAGCTTTCATGATTGTGGCAGGTATGTACCATCTAACTGGAGTTTCAGGACCAAAAAGCTCAGATATATCACTTTCTTTCTTTCACCCTTTGACCATGTAATGTTTTTATTTTCATGTACATATTTTCTTGCCAGGTTGAAGCTGACACCTGGTGGTTTATGACTACACACCCTCACTGGTGAAACAGAATGAGCCATTTTAAAGAGGAGTTTTTCAGCTTTGTCCAAAGGTAATGCGTCTGCCTATAATTCTGTTAATTTATTTTACCTTTTGCATGTGAAGAGTGTAAATAAGAAAATACAACGCTATCCTATACATGCAATTGAGACCAGAGAGTCATATATCCATTTCCCTCTCTTACTTGCATAGGTCTCCATGTTCATTCAGTTGATTAAATGTATTGTTGAGACAATGTGTTGGAAGCTTTCAGTTTTTCATCCAATTTTTTAACGTATTAGCCTGTGAGTGATACTGGAGCAAGAAAGAACGTAGTCTAAATATCACATCCCAGACTGAATTTTCAGGTCAAACAGCTTCATAGAATCACATTTTTAATTCAAATTAAAGCAGATTTCTTCATGACTTGAGAGATCATGCACAGTTATGTTTTTTATGTGGACATTCACCAGTAAACTTTACCATCTTCCATAGCAAAAGTGAGAAGGAATAAATGTTAAAGGGGACCTAAGCCTCTAAATTGCTTAATTTTGTATATGAGTCCCTTTTTTTATATGAGGCCTAATCTCCTGCCTTTCATTTGTCTTGTATCCTGGGAGTGAAAGGTGATTGTGAGGAAGTGAGATATTGCAAATATTCATACGGTATCTTTCTTTTGGGGACTGTGACATATTATTATGGTCTGGCAAGAACTGCAGTAATACATATTGCAGCTCAGATGAGGTCTCCTTAAGTTCATATAGAAGTGGTAAATATTTTCCAGGCCCAGTGTCTGAGATTGTCAGAATTTAACAAATGTTTCCTTGAGCAACTGCCTGCCCGTGGGAAGCAGTGGTGCCAACAACCTAACTATGTACAGGTCTAAACCTCTGAACACAATGGTCATGTATTTTCTCCTGAGGCAAAGCAGCATTATTTTATAGGTGCATGTCTTTTATTATTATAAAACTTTGATTTATGAATTTCAATATTAAGCAAAGCAGTGCTTTCAAGTGAATTGATCTTGAAATAAGCAAATACGTTGTCATTTAACCATATGCTTAATGGTATGCTACTTATAATTGTAATGATTGTTTGCCAAGCATAGTTTCAAATAAAGAAAGAAATGCACAGATGGTTTTCTTATTTAAGTGCATTAAAATGCATACAGAATGTTTAGAAATGCAAATCCTTTAAATCAACTACTTGACAAAATCAGGCTTTGTTCCAAGTTGTTGTAATAGAGTCTCTTGCATATAAATAAAAGATTGTGCTACAGAAAGAGAGAGAATAAGTCATCTGTAGAACAGCAGTCAAGAACTGAGTCTGAAAAGGGTGAAAACACAGGGGTTTTATAATAGTGAGCAGTTAGAAGAGTTGGAGAAGTAAATTGTCTGCAGTTATTTCTGTGGGTGATTGTACAGTAGGAGCAAGATTATGTTGATGCATTTGCCCCATTATAGTGACTTAGAGGGAATTTACTCCTGTTAGTACCTCAGTGTCAGAAGCCAGCATTGCATTATTTTGATTTATAGCATTATTAGTACAGTTTATACTTCAGTGCCCCCTTTTAATCCTCCCGTTCACAGTGTTCTATCAGATTCTCTTGGCTTTCAGCAATGTCTTCAGAAAGACAGTTTTCTAAGGGAATAGATGCTAAACCAATGCTAACTGTGGTTTATGATGATCAAAACATACAAACGCAGGGGTATATGGGTAGTTGGCCCTGTGATGGAAATCTTGGCACTTACTGTGCTGGAGTTATTAATTTTCTTTGAAATTCAGAAGGGCACCATGGTTGTATCAAAGTCTCAGTAACCATGAATGGCAGATGAAAGGGATATTTAAGGAAGCCTATAAGGAAGAACTCAGGAAAAGTTTGAGAAAATAATAAGTGGGAGAGTTGTTTGCATCTCTTCTTTCCTATGATTATAGAAGTTTAAATTAATCTAGGAAAATTAATGAGCAAGTCAGGAAATATTGGTGGATTCGAACTAAAAAAAGATGGGGGCTATGGATTGGTGTTTCAGGTAAATGAGACCCTTGACACAAAGTGTCTGTATTCATGATGTGGAAGGATGGATTATTTGCTAGCTCAGTTGACCTGGCTGTATGAGGTTGTGTTTTAGAAGATCTTGATTTAATTTTCCTTTTTTATTTTTGTTTTTGTTTTTAATCAGTAACTGGAATATTGAAGGCAGTTATTCAGAAAACACTGGTACACCTCTCAAGTGTCTCAGGGAGACTAATGAATATTCTTTGCTGGTACTGCAAACTCAAAGGAGCAGAACAGTATCAGAAACATATGCAGTGAGGAAAGGCATGTTTCTCATTACTTGATGTCTCCAGATGACCCTTTCAAAACTCCATAGTCTTCCTCTCTCTTTCAGGATTGTGGCAGGTATGTGCTTTCCAAGTGAAGTTTCAGGACCAAAAAGTTTAGATATATCACTTTCTCTCACCCTTTGACCACGTAATGTTTTTATTTTCATGTACATATTTTCTTGCCAGGTTGAAGCTGACACCTGGTGGTTTGTAACTGCACACCCTCTTACATCAAAGATTATTTTGTAATACAAAGAAGATGAAACAGATGAGATCTATCTAACCTCAGCTGCCAGTCTTCCAGTTGGATCATTTTGATCCTTGTGATTCTTGTGTTTGTGCTGGCTTTGGCTGGGTTAGAGTTAATTTTCTTTACAGTGGCTGGGATGGTGCTATGTTTTGTAATTGTGNCTGAACATTACATGTGCTGTTCTTCTGGAGATGGCTGAACACTGCCTGCCCGTGGGAAGCAGTGAGTTAATTCCTTGGTTTGCTACTTGCGTGTGTGGGTTTTGCTTTCCCTATTAAACTGTTACATATCTGTTATCTGTCAGTTCACTGTTGTTATCTCAACCCACGAGTTCTCGAACTTTTCCGTTTCTGATTCTCTCCCCGATCCCACTAGTAGAGGAGTGAGTGGGCAGCTGAGTGGGCCTGGGTTGCTGGCTGGGGTTAAACCACAACAGTGTTTTAGCTTGTGACTATGATAATATTTGGTGTCACCATCTAGTGCTTCTGCAAGCTGTATAGCTAATACTGTTTGCCTAAATATTTGGGACCTAGAGACTAAAAAAAGCATGCTTGACATCTCTTTTGGTGACTCCTTAATGGCAGTTGCTTATATAGTCAGTAAAATTAAAAAGTAAATCTCTGACAGGATAATTGTTGTATCGCTACTGTCTGTACTTAATGCTAAAATAAGAGACAGGTAATGTTGCACAAAGCTAGTATATTACAATGGTGTTTAACAAAAATTAGTAAGTTTTAGCAACTTTCTCCTGATTCATACAGTCTTCAGAGCATCAAATTTCCTTTATATCCTTCAAAGATCTGAGTTATAGTATGGAATGACCAATAGAGTAATAAACACTGATTTTGGTAAATCAGGTGTAGGCTAAATAGGCTCAGGAAGAGCGAAGACAAATACAGTCACTTGGTCCTATATTCCAGTGGTTTTGTATCTAATGATAATAAATTAATTTTGGTACAAATTAAAGTGACATCTATTTCTCACTAGTATTTTTCACCCTCTTTGCTGTCATGGAGAAATTTTCAGAGAAATAGAAACAGATCAAAATCTTGACAGAATAAGACTTTGTTAAAAAAAATTGCACATGCCAGAGGTGCACAAACTTATTTCTGTTCCCATTGTGAGCACATCTGTTCCTTCTGGGACCAATTTTTATTTATAGTAATGTATGCACATATATTTACAGGCATACTTGAATTTGAGCTTAGAAGCAGACTTCATAGGGTTTAACTTTTTACTTCTTCAGATCTCGGGCACATCTGATAAGCAGAGGCAATACCTCTTTGAGGTGAGTGATCAAGGACACACAACAAGTACCTAATTGTGAATAAAATATTCCTCAAATCACAACTGGAAAACCAGTTTTACTAGACTGTACCAAAGGATCATGTCCCTCTGTACTGTTTCTAACAGTGGTCATGAGCATCTCATAGAGGAAAAGTAAGATAAGTAAGATTAGGCAGGCATGCTTTGTTTAATAGTCCTCTAGATTGCTTACCTCATAGTTATCTGTATCTATAAAGTAGCTATTGATAATTTATTTCTGTGAACCTGGGCCTGCATATTCTCTCTGTAACATCCTTGTTGCATGAAGCATTTCATCTTTCTGTTGTATTTGAACCTGGCTGCTGGCTTCCTCTCAGTTCTTGTCCTTGAAGAGGGCACAAGAAGATGGCCCATTCTACAGCATGGTTCCTGCCTCCTCTGACTGCCCAAAACTCTGTTGTTACTTGCCCAATTTAAAGAGTCTCAAATTAGTTCTTCCTCATCCAGCAACCACTCTGTATCTTGTAGCCCTTCTCTGAACCTTCTGTTTTTAACCTCAGATGTGAGTAGATGTATAAAGCAGCACAAAGATACACTCTGTCCTCAAGTCATAATAGGATCAGCCTTTTAAAGATGCGGGGTTTCGTCACTAGCACAGACCACTCTCTCACATTACTTGTACCTTGATTATTTCTGAGTGACAGTGTTTTTATTCCAGCAAGTTTCCAGCAAACTTGTTCATTCTCAGCTTTCCTTTTCTGCTTTTTCCTATTTCCTAGATTTTTAGCAATGCTGTAAAATCATGTGTTTTGGTCCTCTTAGTATCCCATTTAAATGGCACTCTGTCATTTCTTATAGGACTGTTTCTTATTCTTCACAAGTTGTACAATTTGTATGGTGTTCTGTGTAAAAGACACAGTCTTTTATGCATCTCAGCTTTCTCCCAATCTTCAGTTTAAAAGTTCACTTACAAACTTCATGTCTTTAAAGGCCAGCAGTCTGGTTCAGTTAGAGTTCAAATTAAATACATACTTCCTCTTTGGCCTTCTTTTACTCCAGAAGCAGTCCATCTGAATCATTGGTGAGGAATTAATCTCTGGTATTAATCTCTCAATATGTTTAAACCAAAAGCAGGAAAATGGTTTAAAATATAGCAGATTTCAGAAATTTGATATTACTTTTAAAAATTTTGTTAGTGTTTTTCAGATATTTTGGATAATATTTCAAACTTAAATGAGAAAATTAATGTATCTGTTATCTAACTAGTTCTAAACAGTTGTGGCAATTTTTCAGTGAGATCAAGACTGAAGCTAACTGCAAACTCAATTAGCTCAAGAAGTATTTAAGAACATTAGGCAGAAAAAGATTCACTGCTGTATTTATATTTAGGATAGTCTTGTTCTCATGAATCATCCAAATAATATATTAGATAAAAGTTCTGCCTTTTGAAGAAATATAGGTTCTGACTATAAGAAGAAGTATTTTGGTTGTATTCAGCTCTGGCAATATTGAAACAGAATTTCAGTGAAAAGATACTGAATAGCCTTATTTTTATGGGAGAAGCCTATCTTGCATCAATGCTCGTGGAAGGTCACCCAATTTGACAATGTGCTGGAGCTTGCAGAAAGTGTCACCCAAATGTTGTGCTCGCCCTTTTAAAGGCAACAGTTTTTTCCTTGCTTAATGAAGTTGCAAAGCTATATTGTCAGAAATGAATGGTTAGTCTATTGACTTAAAAAAACCCAAACAAAAATCCCCCAAAAACAACAAAGCTGAAACTGAACTAGGTTTCAACATTTCTTTCCCCTTCATAGTATGGTTAATTGGATTAGTTTCATTGTCTAATCAAATCAGTACCAGGAAATTAGGTTTTTTGAGGCTACAGTTGACAGAGAGAAAAAAAACAATCTACTTCATGACTTAGATTAGGAATTGAATATTGTCTGATTTTCCTTACTGCTCTTGTGTCCAGAATGAAATTAAATGAATGTTGATGTAAGATGTATAAAGCCAATAGCACAACATTCACAGAAGTTTTTTCTGATTGAGCTTTATGAGATTTTCTCAAGTGTTGTTTGCCCTTTGATCTGTATCTTCACTAATAACAGCAATATTTGGACCAAAAAAGGGGCTGGATATGAAGAGTGTTTGAAGTTAGGAAATATGATTTGGTATGTGGAATGAGCATTTCTCAGTAGGGAAATCAATTGGTGGGAGGTAATAAACAAGGAAACCAATAAAAAGGATTTATTTTTGATTTTCAAAAGAGAGTTGTAATTAAAATAGATAATCTTTAATTTTATTATAGAATTACAATAAAAATAATCTTTACTTTATTAGATGAGATTTATTAATATCTTATTATCTTACTACGTTCTAATTTCTCTAGCAATTATCTTCTGTTATCAGAAACATCTTTCCCTCATTACACTCTAGAGGGTATTCGGGCATCTACAGGATTGTTCCCAGGTAAACAATACATGCTCTGCATTTTTTTTTTGTTGTTGTTGTTTTTTAAAGAATTAATGTAAAATCTTGTAAGTACATAAATGAAAATTAACAGCATATCTAAACCTTCTTTACATCACATGGTGGTACTCTTAGAGAAACCAATAAAAATGTGACAGTACAAATGTGAGGTGCAATATACACTGCACATAAGTTCTGAATAAAATATAGGCTCTAAACTGGTATATAATAAAAATGTACATAATTTCTATCCAGTTTGTGTAGTTCGTGTGATTCCGACATTTTATCCTGCTCTTGACAAGTCTTGCAAGGAACTTACTTGATCTTTTATTTTCATAATTGAGAAATCTGAGATTTAGAAAACCTGCAGCATGGCCCTACTCTTCAGTAGTACAAAATAGTAGATTGTTCGTCTGAGAATGCAAAATTTGACATATTTTGTTTCTTTCTGATTCTAATTGATTATACTTTGATATCAAGTGTTCTCTGAGAGAATCAAGTTTCATTTCCCATTTTGTTGTGGAGGTAGACAACTGGTAGAACGAATCCTCAAAAATCTGTGTAGTTTATATATATTATATTGCTTTTTACATGAGTGGTCGTAAGAGCATAATTGTAATATTCCTTACAATGACTGTTTGGAATAAAAATTTAAAATTATTGTCGTTGTGGTTAAATATTTTTCTCTCTCTCTCTCCTTAGAAAAATAGACACATTTTCCCCTACCCAAAACTATTCACTCATTTCC
This sequence comes from Pachycephala philippinensis, assembly GCA_013397055.1. Lineage (NCBI taxonomy): Eukaryota > Metazoa > Chordata > Aves > Passeriformes > Pachycephala > Pachycephala philippinensis. The sequence continues at coordinate 260,941 of VWZT01006840.1, forward strand.
CTTCAGATTTCCTCTTGGCTTTGATATATAGCAAGTATGTGACAGAAGATCATATAGCTCAGCTATAATACTGTTTATTATCAAATCCACTTGTCATTGTTTCTCAGCAGTAATATTTGAAAAGGGATATAATTTTACAAAGAAAATTAAGATGTTATTAAAGGTAGATAACACCACTTTCACAGAGCTCCACTGCTTGCTGAAATCATAAAAATAATACCTATATTTTCTGTTAAAAGTATTCTGTTCTATGAGCTGTATATAAAATAATCGTGTTTGTTGCTTCAGGCCCATGAGGTCTAAAATACTTACAACATTTGCATAAATGTTGACAGTATAAGAATCATAAAAGATTACTATTTTAAAAAGAAGAACAACATAGATGTGGCTGCTATTACTTGTCCTGCAATTTTGGTGAGAAAACATATTTTTAGATTAAAGAAATTTGACTTTTGACAATAGTAAGTTGAAAATGGGAGCTAGGCTTTAATAAAAATATCACGTGCCATGGCAAATTACCTAATTTAAAGCATAGGTCTTGAGTTAGACTCACCCATTGATGACTAGGGTATTTTCTAAGTGGGAATTAGTGGCCTGTGAGTTTACAACAAGGTGCAATATTATTTGAGTTCTGGAAGTAGAGTCAATAATCGAGGTCCTCTTGTATTTACAGCTGCTTGAGACTTTTTCTTTATGCAACATGAACAGACATTTCTTCTTTTCCCAGATGAAAGAACCAGACTACTTCTGAAAAGACTTGAAGGGGCTGGAAGGCAGGAGAGAAAAAAGTGTATATCAGAAACTGAAACGCACAAGACTTTCAATTCACTAAGAGAGTTATTAGACAGGATGTCAGTTGCTGCCCCTGGCAAAAAGATTTCCATCAATGGAAACCTGTAAAAGATTCTGCCTCTGTGGCTTGGAAATGCTCAAGGTACTGCCCGCTCGGCCTGTGAAGTCTACACAGTGCAAGGCAGCTCAGGTCCCGTTAACAGGAAAACCCCATTAGTGTAGACTGGCTTAAATAATTAATAGGTTAATAGATTTACCAGATCACAGATCTATTTAGAGTATATTGTCATGGATGGACTGCTATAGTGACATCGATCAGCACAAAATTAGTGTCTCTCTGTCCTGCTCCCCTATGATGGTCACAAGTGTGACCAAAGGACAGCCCCTCATGAGAACCTAAGAACAAACATGCATCTCAGATGCTTCATGGGCTCACTGTTTGTCTGTTCTTACAGAACAGTTTTAAAATACAAAAAGCTTAAAATGTGTTTTAAATAGCCACCCCTACTCAAAAAGGTATGCTTCCCCTATACTGCTTCAACTGAGTTTATACCATAAATGATACTCACAAAACCTTCTTCCATAAAGAACAGTCTTTCCATCAATAGAAGTGATTTTTCCCTGGGCTGTATTTCTACAGAATGTACATCTTACCTCTGAAAAAAGCAGATATCCCTGAGGTTTTTTGCTCATTTCTGAGAAAACTGCATGCCAGCTGCCCCTAGATGATGGACAACCATGTAGATAAAGCACTAGTAAAATGCTAGCAAAGAAAATATTGCAAGAACCTGAGAATTAAGATAATTTGCTTGGGCATTTACACTGCATTGCTCATCTGTAGTTTTCAAAGGCAGGTGATCCATACCTGTGTTTAACAGTAGAGAAGTGGAATCAGCACAAAGAAATACCTTGCACAAAAATCACAGAAGGCTGATATGGACTGGCAGACCTATGAAATGGCCCTGGTGACAAGATCCCTCTCCATCATAGGTGATGTCCCTATGGTCACTTCAGAAGTCTGGCACAGACTTGTGTCTTGAAGCAGAGAGAACCTCTTGTTTCTCCGCCTGATAATCTATTTTTGAACTAAAGAAGGGCATTGTCAATAGTTCTTTATTTGAAAGATGTAATATGATATGGACATGTTTCTTTAGTAGCGATGTGTGAAGAGATGATTGAAACATACAGAGAAAATTTTGTACAAAAGACCAGTATGTGCTGACAATAGGTATAATGAAGATGATATTGAGTCACTAAATCACTGTTCCTAGCAATGAGCTGCCAGTGCCACACAGTCAAAACTTCGGTTTTGGTCTGATACAAAGTGAAAGTGAGGAAGTAAAAGAATCCCCGTCTACTGGGAAAGGAAGCAAAATGTTTAGGTAACTGAACAAATATTTACAGAACAAAAATTACTTAGTTCTGTCAAGGTGAGAGTCTTCTTCCCTGGTAATACAATGTTTTATAAGGAGCAAATGGCAGAAGCAAGCCAAAGCTGAATTAGTTTTATACATAATTGATTCTTGGAGCAATAACCAAACCTATTAGGCAGCAAACTTTGGCGGAAAATGTATGAGGAAAGAGAAAATTCCACTGGACCTTGTATTTAACCTTATTACTTCCTTTAAGTCACTAAGGTCTGTCATTATTACCACTGATGATTACTTGGAATGCAAATGAGTTGAAGACATAACCATTTTCAGCTTTCCTAAGCAGGATACAGGTCTGCTCTCCCCAGATTTTCTTCCCTTGTAATTTTTATGTGTCCATGGTTATCACGTCTCTCAGACTAACAATTGATTTATAACCCTACCTCAAAGCGTTTTTCTTTACCCTGGTAGCAGTGAGTAATGACAAAGGGCAAGAGACCCAGGCACAGGATGCTATTTTGCACACCTGAAAAGTATTTCCTTTTTCTGCATTTCTGTGATTGCATAGGTAGAAAAAGCACTGTTATGACAGGTTCACAATATTTTTGATGTTAAACCTTTGACATTTTGTTGTTCTAACAATGCCATCTATTCTCAAATGCCTAATGAATGTTCATTAAAGTTATATTTCACTGTAATTCTATTTTCCAGCACACTCTTTATCTCAATAAATAACTCTTCATCTTGTCTCTGGGTAACAGAGGTCCTGTCACATTGCTGAAGGAAACACCGATGATAAATGATGGGAATGCCATTCAGCAAGTATTTGCATTTTTCATCTCTCATTAAATATAAAGAAAAGCCTCATAGAGAGATTTGAGTGTAGCTGAAACTGCCACATGTGATATCTGCCAAAATATGATAAATTGACAGTTTTACCCTAACCTCTTAACTCTTTGGACTGAAAACCTTGAGGAAGGCCTTGTTTTTTTATGAATTACCATCACATTCATGAGGTAAAATGTGCTAACCATAATCCCTTTCATTGAGGTTTAAGCTACGGGCAGTGTCAGAAGCCACTACTTAGCATTTTAGCTCAAGAAGTTACTGCTCTTCTGACAAATCTGCTCGACATTGCCCTGGACTGAAATGAATTTTTGCTCTATGATAAACAGTGTAGCCATTCAATGTATAGTGGGAAATTCCTAGGTATCTGTGTCTCTGCTGTGCTCTGCCCTACAAAGCTTTGCTGACTCCGAATTCTACCGATTTCTCTGGTCTTGCTCAGAATGCATTAGTGAGGAAAATGTATCCCTTATGCTTGCAATTTTCCCCATCCATGTTAACATTTTGAATTCTTTCCTAAATTGGAGAAAACTGTACTTGATGAATAATTAAATATTTTCAGGTGGAATCTTTGTTCACCCATGAGTTGTTCAGTCCTTAGAAAAGTGTGAATTGCCTGTTTCCCAAATATTAGTTGAAAGTGTTTGGGAGAAGAAGTGAAGATAAATATCACAGACATTTGAAACTGCATGGGGAATTGTAGGCAGGCAAAATGAAAGAGATTACATACTTGATTGAGATGCTGGAGGCCTTTTTTAAGTCATTATGCTATATCATTCTTCCATTTAGTGTAATTTATATTTTCTCTCTTGAATCTTTGGAGATATATGTATTAAGATACTCTGTCTATTCTGAAATAGGTACATATTTATCTGCAGTTAAATTGCATTTGCCATCTAGTAACCGTGGTACTTAATATAAATGACATGGTCCTTCTGCTTTTTATTTTGACAAACCAAGTAATTTGCAGTGTTGCTATGGTAATTATAAATTTGGAATTTTAATATTTTTTTGCTTTAAAACTTTTTTTTTTTAACCATTTAAAATAAGCTAATTCTGTAAAATTACTCTGTACAGAATATTCTGCAAAACAGAAGTGGAAAGGAGTTAATAAATTCATATATTACTCTAATTGCAGTTAGTAGTATAAATTTTAGGAGAGACTAGTTACTGATAAACATACAGCCTTATGTTAATTGTTTAAATGTCATGTGCTAAGCTGGTAATCAATACCGTGTTTTAGTCTTAAGGTATCTAAAATTGCAAACAGTAAATCTCTGGCTAGTCTTGGCTTCAAAGGGAGAGGGACCTCATCCAAACACATACAGTATTCAGAATGTAAAAAACTAATACTCTAACTCAATCTATGGTGAAAATATCTTCTAGGGAGCATAGAGTCAGTGGAGACTCATGATCAATAGTGGAGTAGTTAATGATGTTGGTATTTTACTTTTTCTTAAGGGGCTTTTAATAAAATATATGTAAAATACTTTAGGGAGCCTGATACACCAATGAGTTACGTATTCACTGCCAGCTAAAGTAGGAAATGTGCTGTTCACTGAGTCATCAGGCCGATTTCTCTAAACATATTAGAATTCCTGCACTGAAAAAGGATGGCATGAATTCATCAACTGCCTCCTTCCTTTACTTGCAAGGCCATTCAAGAATCCCACTGCTTTAGATACTCCTTGCTATGCTTTTAGATTTTAATTAATATTATATATTCACATCAAAAAATGTTACTCTTGAAATGTAGAAAACTATTGGGTACATTTTCTTAGAACTAGGTATCCTGAATGTATCAACTCTGCCAATCCTCCCTCATTTTGCTATGTACAAATGGGTTATAGCACTAACGAATTCTGCTTTTGCGGTGGTTATAGCTGCTGGTAACTGTTATGGGTTGGCTGGAAACACACCAGAGTCTCTAAATTAGCATCATATTTCTCTAGTGTCCCCAGCGCTCTTTGAGATATCAAGATAATCTGCATCATAAATGTTTCTACTATCCTGATAGAATTGCTCCTTTAACAAGCCTTTCATCATATCTCATAAATTTAAAGACTGTAACTGTAAACTTCAGACAAAAACTGTGAAAAGCTTGTAAAAATATGTCACCCTCCTATTGACTTTCTCATCACTCAATTAATATTTCAGCAATGTTCTTTTACCATGCCAGTAGTGAGTATTGTCCCTTCTGGAAAAACAATTACATGTTTAGTAGCAGCTTGTTACTTTTATTTTCTATTAACCCCCTTGTGTTTGTTAAAATATATCAGAGATAGAATATAAGAAATTATTTCTGAACTATCTTTACCTACCTCCTCCTATACTTGAGTGGACTTCTGACAGTGAACTGAAAATGGTGTTGAAATTCAGGCTGTATATCTGTTGATTTCTCTGTAATTTCCTTCTCTCTTCAATGTCAAATATAGTTCAGAATAAAACTATACTTCTGTTCATAATGCCTGCAAGCTTGTGATTTAAGCCAATGCTAATTTTGCAGCAGCAGAAATCTGAACAGCAAGATAATGGAAGATCCAAGGATCCTAGCATTATGAAGTACAACCAGATCCTGAACTGGTAAAATATTTGCTTAACTGACTGGTAAGTAGCATAAATTGTCACCCTGGGCATAAGTTCCAGAAGGTCACTGCCTGTTGTATAAAGTACTTATTTTTATTCATATTGAATTTCTCCTACTAGTTTAATCTTATTTTCCCTTTTTTTGCACAATTTTGTGGAAAAGTGTTGCGCGTTTGCTTTATGGTGGATTATTATATTTGTGATAGGGATGGTAATTTTCAAAAGTTTTCTCCCTTTTTTTTCCCTGTAGTTTGAATGCTTCAGGACTGTAATGACTTGTATATTTATTTTGTCTTTCAAAAATACTGGTGGCAAAACTTTCCGTTCTTCTGATTATTTTTTCAGTTTTGTTTTGGTTGTGCAAACATAGAGCTTTATATCTGGCCTGAAACAAAGCCTCCATGCTTGAAGCCATTCCAATGTTGAATGAAGCAGAAGGCTCCCTCCATGCCTCTCCCTCCGTAGTTCTGCCTCAGCCCATTTGCCTGGCCTGTCTTACACTTCAGCTGCTTTGTGAAGTTTTATTCCCATAATCAAGAAATTTGATCAACCAAATTATTTTTTCAGAAAGCCACCCTGAGGCAGTTTCAAAAGCTTTAGTTGAGATTTATGGTTTCTCCACTATCTGCAAAAGAAGTAAATAGTTTGGCTTGACATGAATCCTTTATTATTGTGTTAGTTATCACATATTTCTTGCTTTTTTTCCAAATGGTCACAAATTGCTTCAAAATTTTCTCACATTTATCAAATCGGATAATTTTAATTAAATCAAATAATGACACACTTATGGTTTTAGTAGGTGAGAAAATATTCTTATCATTGCCTCGAAATTAGTCTGTTTTTTCTTTTATTTGCCTACTGGTCTCAAGACATGCACACAAAGAAAAGTTTAAGCACATGCAGCAGTGTAGATTTAAAACTGCTTTTCTGGTAGGAATACAGCACCATTCTTCAGCAGAACTCATTTTAAATGTACTGCAGTGTCAGCGGATTTGGGTAGCTCAGACTGTAGTTGAGTGTCATGACAGAGACAAGGACAGAAAGCAAAGACCTCAAATTCACCGATAGCAATCAGCAGATTCCCACTTTTTTCCTCTCCTCAAGAGCGAGGAGGTACCTATTCAGAAGCATCCCTGTGCCCCTGTTCTCAGTCACCACTCCACTCCACATCTGCTGGTTTGTGGAGTGGAAACAACTTTCCCATAACTGATGTAAGACTGGAATAAGGCAATGCTTAAGGGGATGACTGTCCCGTGTTTCAAACAGAGCAAGAAAATCACTGTCTGAATACCAGGCTGACACTGTTCTCCCTACTTAAACAGTTTGTTTTCCATATCAAGGGGAATGGGTCCAAACAAACAGCTGAATAAAAAAAGGGAGTGAAAAATGATCTCACAAATGCTAAACTGAAATATTTTAAGATGGAAAGTTCCATCCTATAAAGTGGAAATGTACGCATGAAATTTTTATAGTTATATCACTTTTGTTCTAGTTCTCAAAATAAAGCCAATCAGTGCATTTGATGAGAGTCTCAAAGCAAAAAGAAACATAAGGAAAAAGTGGAAAAATTCATGCTGAGCATAATTTGTAAGTGTTATATAAAAGACTATAATGTTACTGAGATTTTCTTCTAGTCTGGAGACTAAAGAAAGAAATCAAGACTCAGATGCCTTGATGCCCTTCAATCTTTTATCTTTGTTGAGTTACAAGTAATCTTTAGAAAATGCTTTGAAAGCAGCAATGGTCATGTTTCAAATATTCAAATGTATTCAAATAAAATCCTGGTTATTTTTGTAATGTTGAAACAATATTGTTTGTGCCATATTTTTGTGGAAAAATTCCCTATGAGTTAATGTGATAAAAATCTACTGAAGGCAAACCACCAGGTTTGCGTAAGAAACTGCAAACATCCCAGAACTCCAAGAAGAAAATGGAAATAAATTTTATTAAAATCAACTGAGATCAAGCTGTGAATGCTTAAATCCACAGTAGTTTACTTGTGGTCCTCTGAGAAGTACTGTCTGGAGCTCAGTGTAGAAAAGAGGACAGAAGTGCTGTCTTCTCAGAAATTTTCAGTGTATGTTTGGGAGGAGGGACACATCCTTCTGGTTAGGCAAAAAAAAGATTGTTCTAACAATGTACGCGGTTGCATCATGGCTATTTGTGTTTCTCAGATAAAAATCCATTATTGTTGCCAGCTTATGTAAAAGAATACAAAATATTTTTAAAAATACCAATAAAAGTACCTTGCCATTTCTCTAAGAAAGTCTTGTGTTTGCTTTTAAATAAGAACTTGTCTGAACTATCTGAAAATGAACATCATTGCCAAAAACATTTCTACAAAACTGAATAGTTTTCAAATATATCTATCTTTCTCCAACATTTCTCCTTTCTTCTTGCTGAAGGCTATATTACATTGGAATTTATCCAGTGCACTGTTTCTTCTTAGATTTGCCCATCAGCTTCATTATTATTATTCTTGCAACTCTTTCTGATATCAGTTGAGCCAAGATTTCAGTGCAGAGCAATTCTGTGGCCATAGAGGTTTCTGCCCCGGTGATTTTAACTGGCACAAGTTGTATTATGGTGTGATTTTTATTTCTGCTGGAATAACTTCTTCTCTCTCTTGTACATTTAGTTTGTAATTTTTGATTCCATACCTTCTGGGCTGTCTAAGTGAAACTCTGGTTGGTATTTTAAGTGATGGCACTTTTCTCCATAGAACTATAGAAAAACTCTAATACAACTTGTTCAAAGTAGGCACAGCTGTGAGATCAGACCAAGTTGCTCAGGGTTTTACTCTCTCTTCCCTCATTGACCTAATTATTTTAATAGATCTCAGTAATTTTATTATTTTTATTTTCCAGGCAATCTTAATCTAATTTTTGGCTTCAAAATTTGAATATTCCATATAATTAGCTGTAATACTCCAATTGTTCAAAAGCGTTTTCGCTAGAAGACTATTTTCTTATGGAGCTTACATTGCTCTGTTCACGTGTTGCTTAGCCACGTAAGTTATTTCTAAGTGTGAGTAATCCTATCGCTTGGATTGCTTTTTTTGTGCATAACAGGAAAACAGAAAGGTACCATAGCAAAGTGATTGCAATTTGAAGTGCATGTGACTGTTCAAAAGCACAAAATGAAACATATAAATCAAAAGTAGACACATGAAAGGGCACAAAAATGTCCTGTCTTATAGTATTGCATTGAAGAAATTCTCATCTCTTTTTCATTATAAAAAAGTTGTGCATGTTTAATAAAAGATAATTCCAAGCATGAGTTAAATTGGTTATTGTGCTCCCCCACAAATTATAGATGGAAGAGGTATGGTTCTCAGCAAGAAGGAGAAAAGGGGAAAGAAATCTGGCTTTCTAACCCGGTTGTTGAGTTACTTGCTACTGACAAGGATCAGTAGCTAAACAAGTGAATGTTTAGCCTATAACAAGTACAGGAGTCCAGTGCATGAGTTCAAGAGAAAACCACTGGTGGGGTGTGTCTTCCTGATCAGACGGCTTTGATTTCATTACAGTAGTGGAAACAAAGACATGTTTTGAAATATTTCAGAGAAAGCTACCATCCACCCTGTTCTATCCCATGTAGTTCTGACAGCTTGGAAAAAATAAATTGTCTTCTTTTGTGTTTGGGTTTTTTCCTTTCAGTTTGAGATGGACTCCTTTATACAGAGAAGATTTTAATTCCAAGCTATGTTATAAAGCTCCTAAAATGGGTCTTAGTGATGAAAGTGCTGAGCCACGTTTGCAGCTTGCCAGAATGGCACATCTGTCACTATAAACGCTGTACTGTGAGGTGGCAAAAGAAAACCAATATATCATATGATTCTTTTTTACTGTTAAAAATAACGCAAAACAAAGACAGGACATTTGCAAATTAAACCTGGCATGATCTAATCCTGTTTGTGCAGCGTCTAATTTTCATGTGTCTTAGCTATGTAACACACAAGTTAGGAAGCCCTCTACTAACACAAATTATAGTGACAGAAGGAGGCATTAGCTCCTGCCCCTTTTAAATTGTGGGTTTTTTCTATTCATGCAGGTCCTCCCGGAATCACTTAAAATGCATTATAATTGTTGTTTAGTGACATCGCAGGGAGTAAACCTGTTAGAACTGAAATATGCTTATTCAATCTTTCTCCTTAACTGGTGCCTCTTGACAGCTCATTTCAAAATGGGAACTGACACCTCATCTCTTTGTCTTCCGTAATCAAATTCTCTTCTTCTTTCATAGGCTGCTGTTCAGAGGAAATTTCATTTTGCTGTAGTTTTGATGTTTTGTGAATCTGTTACAGGTAAAGGGGTAGTTGAAGGTACAGAGTCTCAGTTGTGCCCTCATAAAAAGGCAGTGTCAATTTTGTTTGTATCAAATTGAGCTGAATAGCAGTTCCATGAGGGCAAATAGAACTGAAGCTTAGCTGATTTTAATTTTAGTTGCTCAGATGTTGAGGTGCTGATAAGACTAGTGATATTTTGTACAAAAAGGAAACTTTTCGCTGCAGATTTGGATAAAACAAAAGAAGTTACTGAGACCTCCTCTGGTGGCATTTTCTCCTTTGCATCCTGATTTTCCATAGCCCTGCTTCTTTTCCTACCCAAATTTAGCACCCCAAAATATGCACCCTAAGTTATCATTCTGACTTGAAAAATAATTGTATCTTAAAAAATTTTAAGCCAAGTTTATATATATAGATATATTTAATGCAGAGAAATGGACCTTTTATTTTAAGTAAGTAAATAGCCTGTTTGCATCAGCCCACCACCGCTGAAGTACCACAATCAGGTGTGTAGTCACTGTGGGTGTTCTCTCTAGTCAGTGGGGAGAAGGTGGCTCCTGAGGAAGAGCATTTTGTCCTCTTCGTAGCAGAACTACCTTTGTGGACTTGTCTCCATCTACAGATGAGCAGGAGAGTCCAGTTTCAGTAACATCCCCAAATATACCTGGCATATGATGAACTTCTGTCATGTTGTAGAACTGACTGCAGAACTGCAACTGCACAGCAGAGGACAGAGAGAAACTATTTGGCAGAAACAAATATTAACCTGGAAAAAGAGGAACCCAAAGTGGGCTAAGATAATTTCAGTGAGTATTTTCACAAGTGATGTTTTCCTCTCTTTTGTTTGATTCTGACTGTGTTTCAAAGATCTTAATAAGGATCAGTGTAGATACCAGAATGCTTCCCTCTTGATCATGTTTATAAGACCTCTGTGAAAAGCTGCTGATGTTGGAACACTTATAACCTCCTCTGTGAGGACCTATTCAATGCAGAAGTAAAAATGAATTTTTTATTCTGCTCTGTTTGAAGCAAGTTTGTTTCTTTACCTGTTCTAATATCAAGTGAGGAAAAAAGCCACATCCTAAAGCAGCTGCAGTTGTCTTTTTGGTTTGTTGGGGTTTTTTTACCTTAATGTGTAAATAAATAAAAACATTTCTAAATACTTTATTTGTTCTTTACAAGGTTAACTCTCATGAACTTGAAAACAAATAACTTCTTTATTGACTGTGTAACCACAAAGCCCTCTGTTTGGTTCAGTGTAAGCTGATACTGATGATATGTGTGATGCAAGGATTTGGATTTTCAAATTGGGTATCTGTCTGGTTTAGCATCCTTAGGAAAGGGTCTTCAGAAGGAATAACTGTAGAATAAGGCTGTGGAGGCTGTGATAATTTGAGTGCACTCCCTGATCCTTTCCCACTGGAAATGAACCATCCTTTCATTCAACAGATTTGGAAAAAGCGCAGGGAAGTACTGATTACACTTCTCCGTACTACTAAGAAAAAAAAAATCTGTTCTCTTTAAACTGGACAAATAAAAAGAGTGAGTTCTACACTGAAAAATCAAACACAAATCTCTAGGCTGCTATACTCATATTGTGGAAAGAAAAATTTATAGATTCCACTGAAATTGCAAAAGCCTCCCCCAAACTTGAAAGACACATGCCATTTACAGCAGTATAATTAATATGCATTATTATTTTTAATAGACTAATTACTCCTGTTTCCTTTCAAGGCTGGTTGTTTTTTATCTTCAGTATGGCCCACACATATGTGTGGTTGTGATCTGCAATATAGAGCAAGATTGTTTTTCACTGCCAGCAGAGAAGTAGTACGGCTCATCAGTTCTCCTGTGTACACAAAGGAACAGATTGCTGCAGACTGTGAATGCTGAACCCCATCTGAAGGAAAAGGCTCCCTTTTTACTGCCCTTTTTTCCCCCACTTCTTATAGCAAATTTCCCTGGTCAGTTGCCAGCATGGTTTCTTTAAAGGATGTTGCTTCCAAATGTGCATAAATTGTCCTGTGCTTCCACATTCCCTCCAGCTTAGTAAGAGAAGCTCGTAAGTGATTTTGGACAATTTATATAGCATGTGGTAGGATGTGGACAGCATGCTATGCTCCTTTGTTTTAAACAGTGGAACTACTCTTAAGGAATATAGTTTTTTCACAATTATAATTTTCTGCACTCTTTTGTTGTGTAATGTGAGAATCTTTTTTACCAGAGAAGAGAACAATATGTGACTGATGTGAAAAATAACTGGAGCTCAGATGCTGGCAAAATGGCATCACATTAATACCTGCAGATACAAGACGTCATTATAGCTCTGTCTTAATTTTCCTTAAAGTTAGCCATCAATATTTTGTTAAATTTTTACAGTATAAAAGAGGATTTAGGTTTGATTTTTCATTCTACATTTACCAAGAAAATTAAATCCATTTCATTTGCAGAAGGTAAATTATGCTTCTTCACAAAATCCTGCAGACTTCAGGACAATGATCTGTGGAATTGGAGAAAATTGTAAGCAGCAGTGGTCAAACAGCATGGGGAGAAAATTCAGGAAAACAGTTGTGAAATTTCTCATTTTTTGCAGGGATGATACATAAGTATGCAACAATTTCCTAGAAGGCCAAGAGTTCTGTATTTTTTCTACACCTATTTCTGTAAAACTGTGGTCAATTGGATTCAGAATAGGCCTGTCGGGACTTTGTTCAATTCAGGTTTTCAATGATTAGTTATTAACTTTGTGTTGCTTTTTTTGACATCTCTGAGACTGATGACTTTTGCTTATGTACTATGAGAGGTGTTTTCTTCCTACAGTTCATGTCTGCAGTGTTTTTTCTGCTGTAGCTTATACCATTTAGGTTTATCTTTGTTCTTTGTTTACTTTAATTTCTTCCTGCATTATTTTCTATTTTGCAACATAGTGTGCTTGATTTTGATTTCTTCCAAACCCTTTCTTACTGTTTTCTGCAAACAAGAATACAAACTTTATATTCAACAGGTAGTTCACCCAAAAAAGTATATGGAATATCATAGATCCAGCAATCCTTACACAGATAAAATACAGCTTGCTTATACTTTCTAATTTATGTAATTCCATCCAAGCACAGTAAAATGAATTCCATCTGATTTTCCATTTTTCCTCTCAGAAGAGAGTAACTGAGCCACACAACAATGCAGGTCACAAAACTTTGTTTATATACTTCGTTTTTAACTCTTAGAGGAGAGAGCAGGAATGAAAGGGACTCTCCCAGCTAAAATGGTGGGGATTTTTTATCTTTTCCCTTGTTAGTCATAGTGTCCCTGTGGAATGGAGAGCAAAAGTGGGAATGGAGCACTTCCTTATCTACTCACAGCTTTCACAGCTTTTCTGCTGTGCTTAGAAAATTCAAACATAAAGTCACTGCTTAGAAAATAACACTTAGCATCTCAGCAAGACAAGCAAATGAACATTTAATAAAGTTATGCCCCAGAATATGCCTGCAGTTCAACATTAAAGAAGAAAATCTACAATTAATAGATCAATAATGCATAACAAGAAATATAGTGTTTTAAAATACGAAGTTCTGGTAGAGATAATTTCCAGGTCATCTAAGATAACATATTAATTTTTGTAATGTGGAAAACAAAGTCTGATGAAGACTCTTGCATGCTTTCCGGCTTTAATTTTTTCACTAAAGAAATGTTTCAAATATGTTAAAAGCTGCTAAGACTCAGTGTTTTAATTTTACTTTTGATTAGAATGGCCTAATTGAAGGTGAAAATAAAACTAATAAAAAGTTTAGAGAAAATTACTGGAGGAAATGTCAAAAATTTAAGGATAAAAAAAGCTCAGAAAAATATCCTCCTGGCTCAGCAGGCTTTTGAAATGATCATTGCATGCACTCTGCTCCAATCACACAAATACCATAATCATTATTTATTTTGAGATGTCTCACAATCATAACCATTGGTTTATTGTGCCATGCCTGCATGCAGATAAGGATGAGATCTGCCCAAATTGCAGTTTATTAATTGTCAATACCTGTTATTTTTCTTTGAGATCTTCGGTGTGCGGGCCTTATTTTTTCTGAGCTTTAATTCTAAAATTTCAGCTCAATAAAAACTTCCCTAGCTTGGGAACATTTCAGTATGGAAACACTATAATAGTTATATATATGCCTTTGGGGTTTCAGCTGTTATTGCAGCAAAGTCTTCTGCAACTGCCAGAAGCAGCGGGAATAAAGGTCATATATAGTTTTGATAACCCTCATCATCATCCTTCTATGGCTAGAAGGATATTTTTATTTATATGTGCTCCACATTTTTCTCTGCTCTATGCTAAGTTTTACTCCTCAAAACAGCCATGTCATTTTCAAAGAGAGATCTCAGGAAATCAAATGTTTTTTTTATAGTTGACCTACAGTGCTTATAAATCAAAATCACCCAGGCAATGGAGAAGAAAGGGAAATGTATACATTAAAAATGGAACTCTATTAAAATAGAGCTAAGAACATCCATCAGTACAAGAAGTCCTTCAAATATGGGAATCATGAATAATGTAGTTCTCTGTCGGACTCAGTATGCTCAAAACAGAGGGCAGGAACATTTTGCCAATACCACGGGCTGTGAAGCGAAGGAAGAACATAAAAGAAATGACTTCTTCATTTTCACTCAGCAGGGTAGTGACAGAACTTGCTCAATTTTGAGTTTTTCAGACATATAATGATTGAGATAGAGCTTTCTGTAAGACAATAAAGTTCAATGGAGAAATTGGATTAATGGAGAATATTCAAGTCCAGCAAGTCTTGTTTTGTATCCTGGTCTTGCTGCTGATCAACACCCTGCTGTGCTTGGAACCTGTTGCTTGTGCTGGCACTTGTACACCCTGTGGCATTATTTTTTCTCTGCTTAGTAGGCAATTGCACCCACCTTTGCAGAGAACAGCATAGAAGTTTGATTTTGTGCTTGAAATCTGTCAATAAACATATGCTAGTTTGAAGGAATCCATCCTATTCCTATAAGCCTACCACAATCTAAGACTCCTTTTCCACTTCTCTCACTCCCTGGACAGCTGCAGTAGGTGGTTGTTGCACTGTGCAGCTGTCCTCATTGGGAGGGCCGCTGTGCCATTAAGGTGACCATGCTCGTCTCTGCTGAGCTTAGGTGTGCTTTCTTTTTTTGCAAGATGGACTTCTGTCTCAGTCAAGCCGGGCTAGAATTTGTCCACCTAGCAGATTAGGCTTTGATTGGCCTGGGCTGGGGTCATTGGTGCTACCACTAGAGCAAAAGATTCAGTTCCTCCTCAGGGTCTAGTGCCCTTTATCGTGGCACTGCTGCAGCTGAGCCGTGCTGTGGCAGTCGGCGCTGTATGCAACAGGAGCGAGTGTAGCTAGTTCTCCTTCTGCAGCTGCTTGAGAGTGAGTGAGATCTGTTCTCTTAACTGGCTTGTCTGTGTCAAACTGGAGAGGAGTGCCAGAGTTGTCCAAGGCTTGTCATTCCCAACCACTCAACGCTTGGATGCTGCTTCAGAATCATACAATTGTCTTTGGTCTCCCTCCACATTTAGCCTTCCACTACTAAAAGCATAACATCAGGACCGAGCTCCAAATACTTTGCATGGATTTGGTAAGACCTTTAGTGGAGACTGGTTCTGGCTGCAGGTAGCCTGCCCTTCCTTCAGGATCTATTTACATATCAGTGCCCCTTTTATCACACACTGACTCCAGAGCCAGTATGTGCACAGCAGATAATCTAGTTTTGAGAAAGTATTATGTCTGTAACAGGTATGTGATGGGAGGGCAAAAGGTCAGATATAAAAGTTTTGCATAGTTGGCAACAGAAAATGAGCCAAACTTCAAGGCTCTCATTTAGCAGAACCTCTAGAAATTAACTTTGGCAGTAAATCATTTTATTAGAGTAATCAGTGTGAGACTGGATGCCAGTATTAATAATGTTAGCTGTGTAAATTTAAAATCAAGTAGTCATGGCTTATTTTCAGAAAGACTTAATGCCTAATACTTCAATTCAGTCTCATCAAAAAACGAGATAATTATCTCTAATTCTCTCCTCTGGTGCCAGGATTTTTTTATTGTGTAGAGACTATGTATTCTTAAAGCAAGTCATCTTTAAGTACTAATCAGCCCACATATGACAGTTTCCATGACAGACTAATCGAACACTAGCTTTTAAGTCAGAAATATGAAATAATTTAGACTATTTATTTTAATTGCTTGTATGTTAATTAATCAAATACCTTTCCCAAGGCAGTGATTATTTTACTCAATATTCCTCTTCCATGTATGCACACACATCCATACAGATTCACTTTTTAATAAACTTCTCCCATGAATGTCATCAGAGTAAAAAAACCCTCAGCTTTGTCAAGCACTATTATTTTAGCCTGAGCATTTAGTTTCCTATTTCCACAAAACAGGAATTATTTCTTAAATTATGGCTCTCTTCAAGCTATTATATTTTATAATGTGTATCCTT
>VWZT01006840.1:277313-430297 GCA_013397055.1 Pachycephala philippinensis
ATTTAAATAATTTTTAAAATGTATTAATTCATGATAAAAACTTTTGATTTCTTAATAATCTTAATATATACTAATTAATTAATATTCATAGTTTTTGGTTCTGAAGTTAACTACTGTAATGGTATTGCATACTGCAATGATAAGCATGTAGCATAAAATTGGGGAAAAAAGCCATTAGTTAAAGAAAATTATATATTCTACTGTTAAGTGATTAATGCTTGGTAACATTCTGGATTTACTGTTACAGTACCCATTTTCTAAGGAGAGATTTAATTTATCACTGTTGTCACATGATGCAGATTAAAAAAATTAAAGCATTTAAAGTCCTTTATTGCTTATAAAGGTGGGGAAAAGGGTTTATGTGAAAAATTTTAAATTGTGTTGACTGCTTGACTAAGGCAAACTTTCTCATATAGCGTCCTGATCTCACATCATATTTTTTTCACAGCTAGCTCACCTGGCACTGCTGAACTTGCATCGTTGTGGGGTCTGGCATTGGATAAGTTGGAGTAATACTGGAAAAAACAGCTTTCTTTTGCTAACAACAGTTGCAAGAATATCCTTCGTAAGTGAGAACATTTAGAGGCAACATAATCCTCTTCAAAGAAAAATTCTGTGTGTTTTGGAAAACTTTTCATTTCTTCACAGCAGTTCACAACACCCAGAAATGAAAAATCCCTTCAAACTTGGCAGACCACCTCAGTAAGAAGTTTGAGGTTGTAAACTAATTCTTAAAGTTCACGTATGGACACATTAGGACTCCAAATCCTTTGATATGTACATTGTATTTTCTTTCTGTCACAGTTTTACGTTTAAGACTCATTGGTGTGCTAGCTTGCAGCCAAACTGCTGCTAGATATTCCTGGTTTCTCTGTAAAGAACGTGGAGTCTAGCTGCATGAAACAAGATCTCATGACATTCTTCTTTGGCTAGTGGTGACACACTGGAGCAAGTAGCCTTTATTGGATTGCTTCTTCAGCAGTTGTTGCAAAAATAGAAAATAGATTCGTAGACTTGCAGAATCGCTGGGGTTGGAAAAGAACCCTGGAAATCATCTGGCCCAGCTCGCTTTCTCTATTCAGGCAGTGTCAGCTAGAGCAGGTTGCTCAGGACTGTGTCCGGTCAGATTTTGGCTCTTCAATTAAACTGTTATTTTCATTTTGGAAGTATTGGAGTGTCACAGGAAACTGCATTTTTTCTGGGAAAAAACAAAACAAAACAAACCACAAAAAAGAAACAACACCAATGAGTAGAAAGATTTTGAAGTCTTTGCTGATTTTTCTTTTCATATTTGACTGAATCCTGAGCAGTGTCATCGCTTTCCACCTACAGAGGTCTCATTGTTTGACCTATAGATCAAAATTTAATAGGCAAAAAGCACTGTAGCAGTATTTTAATTTCAATTTTATACTCCTGTGGCAGGTTGACCCTGGCTGGATGCCAGGTGCCCACCAAAGCTGCTCCGTCTCCCCTGCTCAACTAGAGAGGGGGAGGAAGACTTGTGAGTTGACATGTGGCAGGGAGAGATCACTCACCAGTTACCATCTCAGGCAAAAAGACTTGGGGAAACAGCTAGGGGTCCTCCTTTGACAAAAACACCGTGGAAATGTTCAGTGTCTTGGTTACAGAAGTATCCCTCTCCATTCAAGCACTCTTCTACTCTGAGCACCACAAAAATTGCTGGTCACACTTCTGCTGCATGAGGTTCAATACATGCAAACAAACCACACATTTTGTGGTGTAAGTTCTGACAGGCACTCTGCACAGGGTGAGGCATTAGGGGGAATGAGTTTAGCAAAGCACAGAATCCCTTATTCAGCTCTGTTGTGGGTAATGCATTGCCTCTGGCAGCAGTTAGGCTTTTTTTTTAGTAGCTCAGTAAGTAACATCTTCAGAGCAGATCACTCCTAATTTATACATGCACTCATAACAACAGGTATTCTGTTTCAAGCATCTCTGCATCTGTAGGCAATTAAATTGCTTTTTTTTTGCCCAAAATACTTTTAAAAACAAGACGGATGACCTAATTCAGAACTAAGTGTCTTCTTTGTACTTGTGTAAGTGTCTTAATATGCATTAAGGCTTACTCCAGAAACCATTGATGGTTAGCTCATTCATTACATTGATTGACAGTAAAACATCAAGGAAAGCATCTATCTGTGACCTCTTTGTCAAGAGAAGTACTGCCTGAACGCTGCTGTCTCCGTGTATGTTGGCATTTTGGCACAACATCTAAATCACTAAAAACCAAAATGCCATTCTAACGAGCACAGTAATATTGGTTCTGACAAAGCATTTAAAAACAAGCAGAGGATCAGAGAACCCCAGCTCAAGAAGGAGAGCATTGGATAAAGTTTTATCTGCAGAACTTTTCTTTCTCTTTTTGCCTTTCTCTTCCCACCCATAATCTCCATTCTTCATCTGCCCCTTCCTCTCCCCCCTCTCCCCTCCTTCTCTCTGGTATTTATTTTTATTTAAAAACCTTTAGAGAAACAGGGACAGAACTCACTTTTTTTTTTTTCTTTTTAAATTTGTTGAATATTTAAGAATCTAAAAGACTTTCAGTGCTTCATTTTTGTTAAGATTTTTGTTTTGATTTGTTTTTCCAGCAGGAACTATAATCAGTCAGGAGCTGTAGTCAGAATTGTAGGATTTCAGGTGGGGTGAAGGAGATGATGTTGTACAGGATGAGTAGTACTGCAGGGAAACCAGTTTGAAAATCAAGCTTGTCAACGTGAGGCTTTATAAAATCATTTGTGAAGGTATACAGTTAATAAGATAGAGCAATTAGTCTCTTCACTGGCTTGAGAAAATGAGGCAAAGCAGCTTCCAGAAGATAATTTCCATTTCACTGAAATCTAGAATTGCACAGATTCACCATTCATTAGGAAAAAACATCATGGCATTATCTATGAAAGCTCTGGTAGCCAGATGAAGACAGTCCTTTACATTGGGTAATTAAGCAAAATAATAATTGACAATTTAAGTCAAGGCTACATAAATTTGCAAGCAGTAAGTGGATTGTATGGAACTGTAGAATCGCAGAAATTACCTCTATTTATTCAGTGATCTGGACTAAGGTGATCTCTTTATTAAATCTACGGCACATCTGGGTGCACAGTTGATTGAAGTTATACTTATATTTCCATTCATGTCGAGAATGATACTTGCCATGAATACCACAGGTCCCATGTGAGCTGGTTTTGAACCATCTTTCAATATAAGTAAGTCTCTTTCTCATACAGTTTGATGTGATAATTCTGTGACAGTTCAAGAAAGAAGTAGCAACTAACAACCCAGAGAAGCAGAGAGTGGATGTAGATCAATATATGCTGCTTGCCTGTACTTGTGAGCCAAATTTTAGAAGGCTGTGCGTGTAGCTTCTGGATTTATCTGCATACACTGTTGCTTTATGCTTACACATTAAAAAAAAAAAAAAAAAGAAGTAGAATTTGGGTGAAAAGCACGTTTGATTTGTACTCAGCCTTGGGGAAGGAAGTGTTCAAAAATAAAAGAGCAAGTCTTCTGCAAATGCAATTTTGTACACGGGATTGTAATTTCAAAAGTTGCCAACGAGAGTAATCAAGCCCTTCAGATGAAAGTCGAATTTAATAATAGGCCATAGTTTAAATGATTCTTAATGCACTCATTTCCTAAATGGGAAGATAATCTTTTTTTGGAGGCACTTGTGGATTATTTTTGGAGTCACTTTTTCTGAGTTCGTAATTCTTTTGCACAGCTATGTAAAATTCTGACATACATATATGCCGAGAGACAAAACAGTCTGAAAAGGACATCCCAGTTAAGAACTTTGAAAAACAGGAGAAAAAATAAGCTCTGCTATAGTGATATAATTCCTTCTTTGCATCCTTGTTTTTTATCTTCCAAAGCTTTGCTTATCAGTGGTTAGTTATTTTTCTATGTATATATATGTACGTATATTTATCTTTCAAAATAAATTCTCTGTCTCTGCATTCTTCATAAGCAGTATACAAACTGAATCCAAGTTAATGTCAAATTGAAGTTTGGGGTGCTTTAAGCCCCATGTAACTATTTTCATTTAGAATGTTATCACTCACATCCAGATCAGCTAGACTTCCGAAGTGCCTGGTGGGGGTACTCACCATTTTATTTGCAGTTTCTACTACATAGTGGTGAAAACAGGAAACGACTTGTTGGTTTGGCATCATGCAGGTCTAGTCTAACTCAGGTGAGTCGTGAGTTAGGCTCAGTGTGATGCATTCAAACCACAGGGAGCCCAAACAGCAAGTGCCCATCCCAGAAAACAGTGCAAAGTAGACAAGATGGCATTGAATTGGTGACCTCTGCCACCAATAACAGGCTTGGGAGGGTGAACATATCATCTCAAATTGCCAGCTAATATGGTGTACTAGAGTTTGGTGGGTTTTATCAGCCAAGAAACACACAAGATATGTAACCCTCTTAGTCTGCTGCTTGGTTGCTAACGTCAGTTGAGGAAAAAAATGCTTAATTTTCTTCTGTTATTTCATACAAAGAAACCAGAAGTTTGAGTGGGAAACAAGATGAAAACTATTTAAGAGTCATTATTTTAGAAGCCTCTGTTGGCAGTTAAAATTGCAAATATATAGTCTGTTTGTTGCAACATCATTAGCTCTTTAAAGTTGCAACAAAAGGTTTGAAGGACTAAAAGAACGTAGTTAAAGCTCTTGATGTGGCATAAAGCAACATAGGCCTGTTGGGTAACACCCCCTGAAATATCAATGAGCAGCCATAACTCTTCATAAAAACTGAAAAGTTACCTGGACATGCTTTGTGCAGAAGAATGTAGAGTTAAACACTTCCTGGGCTAGATGCTCTATAGAACCCTGTTCATCTGTATCAAGATGTTAGCAAAGGACAACACAGTTAAAAAAGAGGAGAGAGGTAAACCATTTCACATGAACCAAATATTTCTTCTGTTCACTGAGGTGTGTTTCAGGTAACAGGTCAATTGCTTCTCCAGACAGTAGGTAGCTATAAAGCAAAGGACAGTCAAACTAGGTAGTGAAACTCCAGTAGCCCCGATTCCTTGTCTCTAATGATGAATTCAGACTATATCTTTAGTTAAAGTGATTTGACATAGTTCTACTGCATAATTCTGTTTAAATCTTATGGTGCATTGTTTGCAACTAACATTTTTCATAAGTATAAGCCTTGCCTGTAAACAGTATAAGGTTTCCATAGCACCTGACAAGCACGTCCTTGGAAAATATTAATTCAAGTGAAGTCAAAGCCCTATGATACATATTACAGCCTGAGGAAATGCTATTGGGATGCAAACTCTTGGATGACAGCCTTCCACTTCCCAACTGCAGGCAAGGCACAAGTTTAAAGCTAATTGCTCTAAGCTTGGGACTCAAAGCCTATCCAGATTACAGAATGTAATTTAGAAACCTTTGAAATATCTAAGACAGGGACCAAAAGGTGATTTTAGATAGAGACCACATAATAAACATGCAGCTAAAATGATCGTGTGTTAGATATATGCCAACTCTTCTGCTTTTAACTAAAAGCGAAACACACAGTCAGAATGGTCAGGGGAATTTCATTGCAAGATATTAAAGTTTTGTAAGTTCCATCACTCCAAGTACTACTTGGGACTACTTGTGAAAGTTACCACGGAATTGTTTCATAAATAATTGCTTTCATTTTGGTAACCTCTTACTAGAATTTCAGTAGCAGTAAAATAAGAAATCTGGCAATTAATCATACACCAGTCAACTATCAATCATATAAAACTCAAATGCAAACCTTCAACTTCAGAGTTGTCTGTAAGTAGCAAATACAATTGACATTGACTTCTCATCCTCTGTGTATTCTTTAGGTTTCATTAATTTTAATTATGTTTATCTTGCTCTATGAGCAGTTTCCATAAATGCTGAGCAATGAATATAACAAATTATTAATGTCACCATCATAATTCAAAGGCAGCTGGAAATGTGCATACATTTGTTCTTTTAATTTTCATGCTCTATTGTCAAAATGTAGATTATGCTAAGTGTTCTTTTGGGAATTATTAATTAGTCCAAATTCCATCAGTAATAATGAAGTTAAAAGTCTCTAATTGTATGAGTACTTCGGGATGATTACATTATACTAAAAATGCAGTGGATCATGGAGTGTGATAGGGGGAACTGTTGGTTAAGAGCAAAACACTGAACAGAATACCTGGATTCTAATCATGTGTCTTGTGTGTAATCGGTGTATCATCTTTTGTAAGGGTAATGTTTGTTTTTCTACCTTTGTCAAGTAAGTAAATACTCAGTTTAGAAGGGTATCCAGATGCTTTAATACTGGCCATTTTACTACCAACAGCCTTTTTATGCATGTAGAAGACAAAACTGACAAAGTTTGCGTGAAAGCAGGAATGCCTGGAACCATTTTTATAGTATTATTTGAAACATGCCATAAAAAGAAGTTAATAGTCTAGAATATTCGTATTAGGCAGGAGTGTGACAGGTAGAAGGCATTAGTCTTGAACTTCATAGTCTCAGTTTTGTACGTTGACATATTCAGTAGCTGCACAAAGTCATGGCCACTGTGTTCTTTACACAGACTACTAGCTTCCAAATGAAGCTCAGCTTTCCAAACAAGTCAAAGAAGGCTTTTGCCCTCACAGTTTACATCTGGAAATTCAGTTACAAGTCTGAGAAAGGTTGTATGCAAGTCCCCCAGGTTAGTTGTGCTTTCTACCCCTGCTGATTAAGATTTTCACTGCAGAAAATGAAAAATCTCAAGAAGCCATTTGCATCCAAAGGAGATGGTGCGATATCTTCCTCAAATGAGGATACCAGACAAAGATAGGACAGAACTTTAGTAATTCTTGAAACTTTGGATGCTTTTGTACTAGAACAAATAATATGTTCCTGTTTTGTTGTTTGGGGGTGGATGGGTTTGCTAATGAGTTTGGGTTTTGGGGTATTTGGGGTTCTTGTTTTGTTTTTTAACGAGAGAAAGTATTAGGAGCTATGTAATATTGTGCACAACATCCATAGCTGAGATGTAGTCATTTTAACTTCCGTAGTGAATTCCCCTCACTTCTCCTACTTTCTGTTTCTACTGAACCCTGAGAAACCAAACCAGCTCCCTACCTTGTCTCATACTGGATTTGCTGGAGGTATAGGCGTTATTTAATTTGAACATCTGGCCATATATATTTTGTTCTTAGCCCTTATTTGTATTTTCCAAGGCTATGAGAAAACTGTGTATGTATACTTTGAGTACATGTTCATAATATATTGAGACATAGTTTGTTATATATAGGCCTCACCTGCTTTTTAGAAGCAAAAGACTAGGAAGCAAAAGTGTAGGAAGAGGGGTTTATTTTTCGGAAAGTATATTCAACCTGAAAAGGGGAGGGCATTGCTAAAAAAAGCAACCTCTCCTTCACTATTAGATCTATTTCATGTTGAAACTCTTAGTCTTTTGGTGTAATGCCAGATTTAGCTCCAGAAGTTTATATCTTTTCCTTTCTTTGTTCTATTTTAAATTTGTTTGTTTGTTTACTCTTTTTGTTGTGGTACCCTATGGATTTCAAGATGAGATTGCTTTTTGTCCACAGAGATGGTCTCCACAGAATAATTCGAACACAAGAACATTCTGTGAAGCTTCTAAACAATTGAAATCTCAAAGTTTTGAAGGTGGAGTATGAATGAATGCACATCTTCACCGCTGCTGTTCCTGCAGCTGTTACAATGGCATATAAAGAGAAGATTTTTCCCATTAGGGTTTCAGTAAGGAAAGGCCACAGTCTCCACTTTGAATTGACACTGAAAAGTCTGTCTATTGAGAGATGCCGTACAATATGCATTTGCTAGTTGATAATAAGTTGTGCCAAGATTTGAATTTGAATGGGTGCTTGGCTCTCTGTAAATACAGAGAAACAAAACAACTTTTCCAAATGAAATGCAACAGGTATAGAAATCCCTATATGTATTGTTCTTAAAAAAAAAAAAAAAGAAGAAGAAAGCATTAAAGACAAGATTAAAAAAGACCTACAAATATTCTTGCTCACTGTTACAGCTGTGCTTTTCTTTTATAGAGAATTTTGCTATTTCAGGGTGGCTTTTTTTACCTACTTTGAAATACGACTTTTTGGCAATGTCATTTTTTTCTTTCTCATGTAAAAACATATAGGGAGAATTAACAATGGGCTAATGAAACCTTTCCAGGCAGCTCTGGTTACTACAAGCCCAATCACAATCTTAATTGCAAGTTGAGCTACCTAAATCATTCTAGCAACTTGCAGCAGGGCAGAGAAGGGTGATCCCAGTGATGTTACAGGGAATTTGTGCAAGAATCAAGTAAAGAAAGTTCACATTGATTTTTTTTTTTTTTAATTTAAAGTTGATTTTAGATAGAATCTTGCATAAAGTTCTGTGGGAAGAGAATCAGTTTTACATGATGCTACTATAATTTTTTCCCACCTTGTGAGTAGTCCAGTCCAAGTATTTGCTCACTCTTTGATTTGCTTTGTAATTT
The DNA here is from genome assembly GCA_013397055.1 of Pachycephala philippinensis. Lineage (NCBI taxonomy): Eukaryota > Metazoa > Chordata > Aves > Passeriformes > Pachycephala > Pachycephala philippinensis. The sequence continues at coordinate 285,816 of VWZT01006840.1, forward strand.
CTTTTAGATTCTTCCTTGGAAATGAATGAGATTTGAAATGACTGCCTGTTTTGCCTAAGTATATCTCATGAGATCTCATCATCTGTTGTTGAATTTCTTATGATTTTTAATTTGCTGCTGGAGTCATAGAACCATAAAATGGCCTACTGTCGAGCTTTGATGCTTGGCCAAATGCCAAGCACCCATGAAAGCCTCTGGCTCACTCCCCTCCAAAACTAGACAGAGGAGAGAAAATTTAAGGAAGGGTTCATGAGTTGAGATAAGGACAGTCTCAACTCAAAGATATTAAGTGAATTTATTACTAACAATCTCAAAGCAGTAAAATGAGAAGTAAAATAAGTCCTTAAAAAACAATTTTTTTTTCTCCCAACCCCTACCTCCTTCCCACAGACAGCACAGGGAGAGAGGAAGTGGGGTTTTTGGTCAGTATTTAATCCCAATTACGGTTATAATATTGTTTATTAGATGGTTTCCTGAAAAGCTAAAAACATTGGGGAATTACAGTGTATTCTTAAATGTTGATGAAAATTGGTTGAAAAAGTTCTGTCTGATGAGCTGAGATAGTGATAGAGTCCTAAAATGATTCAGCTCAGGTTGGAAGGACCTTAAAAAATCTAGTCCAACTTCTTATGGGAAAGGGAGCCAAGACGAGCTTGTCTGGCACCCAGTCCAATTGCATCTCTAAAGCCTCCTGATGGGGGCTCCACCGTATCCCTAGGGATGTGCTTCCAGTGGGTGATTGTTATCACAAAAAATTTATTTCCAAAAAGCAAGATGAAACCTCTCCTCATGCAACTTGTACCTGTTGCTCCTTATCTGCTCCCTGTGACTGATTCCCTGTGAAGGAAGAGAGCTTTTCTGTCCTCTTAGTAGCTGCCCTTTAAGTACCGAAATACTGTGATGAGTTTTCTTAGGGGGTTTTTTTGCCTATTTATTGCTTGATGCATTTTGGTTTATCAATAAAAACGTCAGGTTGTAAAGCCAAACTTTTACGTTTTGTTAATAATCCCAGTAAGGAGTCGTTATGTGTCTAACCTTGGTCCTGTAGAAACTGGGGGGTAGTTTGCTCTTGGCACTGAAGTGCAGTCAGCTCGGCTGACAGCTGCTAAGCCAAGGTGCTTGGTGTGCAGCAGCTTCTCTTCACCAGTGCATGGCTGGGTACTGTCTCTAGCTGCAATTTTTGGAATGTTTGTCTCCAAACAAGCTCTCATTTCAGATGGGCCCTTTGCACACCTACCCGTATGAAAGTGAAATGCTTTCCTGTCTCTACATTATTTGTCTTAAGTTCATTTGAAAAGTCTTCCGTTAAGCTGTTCTCAATTGCAAGTTCCCTTGTGAAGCTTCAGAGGGTCTGAGTTTTGCTTAACACAGGATTTTGTCACTTGAAATCTGTGCTGGATATTATGACCCACTTAAATCTGTAGCTTCAGTTGAAAAATATCCTGAGATGTGTATGGGTTCCACTAGGGCATTAGAGGAAGACCTTCAGAAGAAAGATCTGCACAATGCCTCAGTCTAGAAGCCACACTATCAACAGGCTGGACATTAAAGCCTTCTTACATACTATCCAGATGAGTCTAGATCATAGAGCACATCAATTGCATTTTAAGGAAAACTTGATCAAAATACAGTTTAGTTGGAAGCTTGTCTTCAGGAAGACTCTCAGTAAAATATATTGAAAATACTTTTACTTGATAAGTGGATTTGTATTGGATGTTCCATAAACATTTTTAGTCAGAGATACACTTCAATATATTGCCGTAAGCTATATTAATTCTTACCTAGGATATTCATATTTGTGCAACTTGATTGAAATAGTCTAATTCAGCATGCTTAGCAGTATGTCTTATTTTAGGTAATCTAAATTAAGTTTTAACAGTCTTTCTATTTGCAGGCGATTCAACTTGCTTCCATAGCGATAATTGATTGCATTAATTTTGAATGTTTCTTTCTATTTAGCTATCTGTCTGTCTATCTACCTATTTATCTAATCAATTGAGTTTTTTTATTTTGAATAACTTCTCTGAATAAATACAGACAAATCCTCATCTGTGCTTGAGGCGGTTTTTAAGGGCAAAAGTGTTTCTTTCATTATGAATTCATCATTAACACCAGAGCAATTTTTTCTTAATACACAAGAGAGACACACATACTTCTTAATAGGGACTTAATTTACTGTTGTGGTGCACTCTGAAAGTATTTAAGTTAGTCCATTATGTTATATGTTACTACACTAAAATTATCATATTCTATAATAATTTTAAATCTTTAATAGTGTTTCCTATGGAAATTAAAAATAAAATCATCTTTTCATAAACTTATTTTTAAAAGCTGCCTCCAAATACATGGATTACTCTAAATTCAGAGACACTGTCCTTATTGAAAATTCAATGACACAGCTCCTATTAACATAAATGCAACTTGCTATAGGCATAATCTGTCCCTTCCTGGAAAAGCCCAACAATACTCTGATGTCTTAGGGTTCTGAGTAAAAAAGGACATTTTTAGATGAAAACTTGTTGATATATTTTTGTCTGCCATTGCTCAAGGCAGTATACTTAAATTTAAAAAAATACTGAATTACAAAAATCATAAATATTGAAAGAACATGGTTATACTACACAAGATTTGCAACGAGGCACTTGTAGATGCAGAATTAATTTCTGCCCTTGATTGATGACCTCACAACAATCATTCATAGCTGTGTTATGCTCTGTCACTCACGAGTTACACGTAAGGTCATCAGTAATGACTAGAAATGAATAATGTATTTACAATCACTTCATTCAATATCCTTTATCCACATGCATCTCCTTGAAAACAGGTTTCCTAATGAGGTCAAGACCCTTAAGAAAGACATAACATCCATAAACAATAAAGTAGATATTTAGACAATTGCTTTTTAGGAACATTTATTGCATTTAGTTTTCAATACTTATTTTGTTATGTCATGTTCAGGCAGATACGGAGAGTTCTGGCTCAGTAGAAAGTCCTGCAGTGAATTAACAAGATTTGAGTTGAGTTTAGTATCCAGATTTTGACACTTGGTTTATTTGCTGAAAAGGGGATGTGTGGGATTGGAAGTGGCTAAGGAAACCATTTAGTTTTCTGTCATTGGGTCAAAAAGTAACGGGGAAATTCTTTCACAAAGATACCATCTGCCCAACAAAAATAAAAAAAAAAAGAAAGAAAGGCAAACCTTCATGATTTTACTCATGTCCTTCAACCCCTTCTTCCTCACTTTTCCCAAGCCTAAGCCCTCTCTCAGAAAAGTGAGACATGGGCAAAAAAAAGAGGCTCCTCAATAAGTAAATGTCCTTGCTGACTGCAAAGTCAGGCCAGATGGATTTTCCAGGAATGACACAGGACAAAAGTGGTTACTTATAAGGGAGGCCAGATTTAGATTGCGTAAGATTCAAAACTTTGCTCATCACATACTTGTTAGAATTTCTTTTTGTTTCATCTCTGACCTTCTCTATTCCCAAGGGCTGCATTATAACAACATTTTCCTTCTTTCAGTATGATTTACATTCAGTGAGCTGACACAGCACCAATTTTTCTTCCATACTACTGTTGCAAAAAATTCAGCTGAAGAGCTCAGTGTGACTAACAGCCTTTCAGCTGCCTCATCGTACACCACCTCAAAATGGTGTCTCTAGCCTAACAACAAGTACCATCAGTGGACATAAAGGACAAAAGACTCATCTGTAATCTCTGCCTACCTGCTAATAATGAATTTTCTTTATATGCAGAATAATTCCAGATTTCAGTTTATTTTGAGTGGGCCTCTGGGGAAGGGGGGAGTGTGGTGAGGAAGGGGAGGATTGGCATATACCTAATTCTAAGCAATATAATCAGCATGAAAAATGTCATCTTATTTCCTTTCAGAAAGTTTGTCACTATCTTAAAAAGAATTTGTACAGGGCCAACACACTTATTAAAATTCATGAGGTCTTAACTTACCTGGCTATGCCATTAACTGACAGGCTGTTTTTTTATCTGTCTCCATTTCTAATCTCATTCTCACATGAAAATGGGTTATTTTTGAACGTGGTAAATAGGAAAACGATGTCAATTTGATTTCTCTATCGTTTGTTTGTCTTATTCTTTGTCAATCACATTATCCATGTTACGCATCTGAAGCCCTTCGGTTCTCTCCTTTTGTTCCTCTTATCGTTTCTATTGTGTATATGCACAGGTCTCGCCCACACGCCCACGAGCACACACGTATAAAATCTTGACATGCAGCACTGACAGGCCCCTTAGATTACCACATGCAGATAAACAGATGTGACACTAAATATGTCATCGCTCCTCTATTCAAATAGTTCTTTAGCTTCAATGCCAAGATAAAATAAATTTTGTCTTTTTATTTTCTCCGGTCTCATTATATGTGCAAGGGACTTGATGTATGAAATCTTTTCATTTCTTAGTCATAGAAACTCCTTTTTTTACTCCATAATGAGATGCTTTGTTGTTGTTGTTTTAAAACTGCTTTTCTGTACTCATTTGAAAGGTATGACGTTAGAAAATATTCAGAAGTTGAAAGTAGTGTTAATTTAACCCCTCTTGATATTATAAAAGCATGTTACAGGAAGGAACTTATTTTCAGCCATGGCCTAAATCAATACTGGCAAAGCCAGCCTTCGTAAATGTAAGCCTTCCCCAGAGCTTAGTGAGTTTGAATTTGGCCTTAAAGTACTGATTTCTTCACCTAATTAAAGTCAGTGTGAACTTTGGCATTGACTTTATCAGGAGCACAATTAAAAAAAAAAATTAGATTATTCTATTTCTGCACACCTCTCCCTCTTTATTAGAAGCTGTGCATAGCACTGGTGAGCATCCTGAGAGGATTGCGAGCTGATGAAAACAAACACTGGGAAGATGGTCCTTCAAAAGTAGCCTCCCACCACTATACACCAAGCTGTAAAACAACGTGGTGAAGTAAGTTTTATACCTTTTTACCTCTAGCTAAAATGAGCAGGGGTTTGTTTGTAAAATGTTTGCTCAATTCTGGAATATTCTGTTTTATTCTCTTTCTATTACAGGGCAAGTCTTGCTTCTTTCTCTGACATGGTCACCAGATTCATTCCCTGCTGGCCAGCTTTTTCTATAATTTACCTCTGCTCAGATGTTTTGTTGCCTAGGCAACATATTCCATTCAATTTTACTTTTGTTCTAAAACAACCACAAGCCCCTCTTTAGTATGTGTCTGTGTCCCTGGAGGTGGACTGAGGTTGTTTGTTTGTTTAAAGGGGCCAGGAGTCAGCTCTTGATCTGACGTGAAACTAATGCTTTTCTAAAGTGAGCCAACCAAACCCACTAAAATGGTTCTAATTATTAAAGGTTGGTTTATCAGGACGTAAACATATTACTGAAACAAAATAGCTCTCAAAATAGAGAGCCTAAATGAAGCTGTGAACATAAATCTCAATGAACTGCTCCAGCATGGGTCCCTTCAGTGGGGTGCAATCCTACAGGAACAGGCTGCTCCAGCATGGGTCTCCTGCAGGGTCACAAGCCTTGCCAGAAAACTTGCTCCAGCATGAGCTCCTCTCTCCATGAGTCCACGGGTCCTTCCAGGAGTCTGCTCCAGCATGGGCTTCCCACAGGATCAGAGTCTTCTTTGGGCAAGCATCTACTCTGGTTCTCCAGGGGCTGCAGGAGGATCTCTGCTCCCCTGTGGACCCCCATGGGCTGCAGGGACACAGCTCCCTGCCCATGTCCTGCACCACCCGCTGCAGGAGAACCTCAGCTCCAGGGCTCCTGTTTCCAAAACCTTGCCACACAAAGCCAACACAGTCCATAGAAAAAAGTCCCCTTTCTACTTCAGCAGTTGTGCACAGGGTAAGCATCATGTTGGTTTGTGCTCATGACCCTGTCCTCCAAAACCTGTGCAGTGGACACCTGCCTGATACTTGTATTTCCATTGCTATACTCTGAATTCTGAGGACTTCAGAATGTAATCTGCATTCTCTATAGTTGAAATAGATATCCTTGAGCTGCTAGACAAGAATTACAATTCATTTGCATCTGCTCATGTGTGAGGCAGTGTTTTCCTCAACCATAGGTTATGAAATGGTGAAAAAATGGCTGTATAATTCTGGTCTAAGCACAGATACTCTTCTTATAGAACATTGTTTTGGGATTTAGTAAGAAAATGTAGACAAATATCTCTTTTGTAAGAGGTTTATTTCCCATTTTTTCTGTATACCCTGAAATGAAAAGTGAAACAAATATTTTCAATAGCAAATAGAGTAAACTTGAGAAGCTGTTTTCCTAATCTGGATGAATGTTTGAGAGATAAAAGTAAAGTCTTATTCAGAAGAGAGGGAAAGAGAAGCAAAAGAAACTACAAAAACACAATTAATTTTAGCTGAAAGTAAAATAAATAATGAAGTGAATGTACCATTAAGTTGAAAAAATATTCATGACATTTTAGGAAGAATTAATTTACTTAGAGGTCTTAAACAAATTAAAAGGGTAAAAAAACAATTAAAGGTCTTTTTGACCCTCCAAGTTCATATTACTAATATTCAAAACGGGCAATTTGACAATAACAGGATATTTTTCTGAAAAAGATTTCAAAATAAGAAATCTAATGTAACCTACCTTTTTCTTTCAATAGAACCCTTTTTTTGGTGGTGTTAGAAACATTTGCTTACAAATCCTACGTTGCATGTGGTAGAAGGAACATCTCACGTATCTGCTCCAAAAATCTACCTTCTGTTCCTTCTTTGTACCCCAGCTCCACAAAACATAGCTACATCTAAGATTTTGGGAAAAAAGCTCAAATATTTGATAAAAATATTATTAAGGGTTTGGATATCCCTTTGTAAAGCAGGTGAGCACTTTTTTTTTTTTTGGTTCCTTTTTTTCTTTTTCTGTCATGCACTCAAACATGAGATCTTTGTTTTACTCTGTCTTACACTGTGGCTGCCTCATTCATTGAGGATTTAGCTACAGTGATATCAAGGTTACAGAAAATATTGTAAGTTTTTTTATATCTAAAACACTGCTTCTGTCTTAGACTCTGTATCCAGAGCCTACATCTTGTCACTGCATTTGAATAATTATTTGAACATATAGGAGACTTAAACAAAATGTTCCAATTTTCCCTTATTGAAAGCAAATATGTAGTGTTACAAATTCATTGGTAACCAGCAATTCAGCAATAATGAATTAATGTGCCTGCACGAACAAGAACAGTGTAACTGAAGTCACATTCTTTTTGCCTGTCTCTGAAGATTTACTTTAACTATTGAAGAAACAGCTAAAACAACTCATTTAGAATAATGAAAAATACTGTGACATATTGCATAGTATTGCTCTTATCCTTTAAATAAGCCTCTTTTATTATGTATTTCACATCACATATTGTATCAGAACAGAGTAACTCCATATTAATTGGAGTATAATCTGTGATTTGAAAAGCAGTTCTCTTTGTAACAGAAAGCCTTTGGATTTTTATATGAGAATAGTAAAAAATTAGCATTACTTTATGGGGCTAATAAAGCAGAGCAGAAAGGTTATACTGCTGTATTTTAAATATCTTTTTCTTGTCTCTTAGTTTATGTACCGCAAGTGGTAGTTGTATGGATTAGGTAGGAGCTAGGTTAAAAAGCTGACATTTTGACATGAATTGTGGTTAGGTTGACTTTATGGCCCTCTGATTATTGCTGCCCAGCTTGAAGTACCATGGAGGAGCTCGATTTTCAGACATGCTCAGGACATCATGAAATCAAAATTTCTTATCACAGCTTGACTGCCTGATAGCAAGGCACAAAAAGTGTGCTTTGATTTTGAAACTGTTGGCCACTATGTCAGTTTCCCCAGTTTCTGAGATCCAGGGATCTTCCTTCAGACTCATTACCAGGAAATGGTGCAGTTCAGCTAAACTGCTTGTCAGATGTCTACAGGAAATTTATGCTATTTCTGTAATGTAGACCTACAGAGATACTACCGGTATATTTCAGCTGGCTGGAGTGCATGTCATTTTTTGTCAGAAAATTACGCTGAGTTTCTGTCAAAAACATGAAAAGGATTTTTGACTCATTGGCCCCACAGCCTTGTTATTCCCTGCTCCAGCATGCTGTGGAGCAGGGAGGGCAGCATGCTGTCCCGGCTGCAGGAAGTGGAGGACACCTGTCTCCAGCCTCAGGTGTTCCCTGCAGTGAGGGCAAAGACACTGGGTGGAGATCATTATTCCCTCCAGAGAGAAGGAAAAAGAGGTAGTCGTCGCCTCCCTTGCCCTTTGGCATGTTAAATGTCGGTGTATGCCTCTATAGTACACACAGGACCTGTTCCCACCTAAGCTCTCTGGGCACTTCTGTCAGCAGCAGTAGAAAAAAGGTGTTATTTGCTGACATTTCTAGAGGTGCTCGTGGTGGCAGGCAGTGCCAGGCCTGCCAGTGCTGCACGGTGATGTGCTGTGGCAAGCGCTGCACAGCTCAGCCCAGAACTGTTGTTTAGAGGAATTAGTCTGTCAGCATGGTTCAGCTCTTACAAATTGCTAATGGATTTTGTGCATGTGTTATCTCGAGCTCCACTCCTGCTGGTTTTGTGTGAATGTACTTCTGGAAAACTATGTTGTTATAGCTAATAGCTCTATGTCGTGCACAATTGGGAGGAAAATTCATTTCTGATTTCTGTCAGGTTTGTTTTCCTTTTATTCCAGGTGGCACAAGGTCCCAGATCCTCATTTTTCAAGTCCCTTTTGTTCTTCAGTTCTTTTCTTCCATGTAAAGGCAATATTTAATTTATGTTTTTCATCCATTCATCTTTGTACTAGAGTCACAGAACCATAGAGTTTTTTGAGTTGGAAGTGATCTTAAAGATCATCTAGTTCCAATTCCCCTGAACTGGAGAGGGACAACTTTCACTACACCAGATTGCTCAAAAGCCCATCCAACCTGGCCTTGAACACTGCCAGGAACGGAGCATCCATGATTTCTCTGGACAACCTGTTCCAGTGCCTCACCACCTTCAGAGTAAAAAATTTATTCCTGATATCTAATCTAAACCAACCCCTTTTCAGTTTAAAGTCAAGCTAGGTACACCAAAGGTATACAGAATACTGCACCCCATAATAGCAGCCAGAAGAGCATGCTTAGGGAAGAGTGTGAGACCAGGACACATCTAGATCCCTCCCCATTACCTTCTCAGCTTTCAGCTTATGTCCCAAATAGTGAAGGCAGATGATGGCTGGAAGAAAAATTAATTGCCATTTTTTTCACAGGCAATGACAAGATGAGGAATAAATGGATGGAAAATTTCACCTAGGCATCCAAACCACTAACTGAATTCATTTGGCCTTTCCCAATAAGCAGTAAGATGTCAGTATCAGACAATATCTGATGTTCATGTAAAAAATTCTTTTCTTATGCATATATTCATATGCACTCATACCATTAGACTTGAATTAGATTCAGGATTGAAACCTATATTCTGACTTGGAGCTGTAACATTTACTTAAAGACGAGGAATTTAGAGTCAGTTCCTAAAGTGGGAGCTCCTCAATGCTTGTGTAATTCCAGGTGCAGGGCTATGACAGGCAAAGCTGGTCACATCCTTAGAACCTAAGTTAGTGAAGTAGGAACTTTCAATGTGCAAAACAAGGACAGTGCAAACCTTGGGCTACTATGCATGGAATTTTCTGGGCAATCCACATGGTGATTAGGTAAGCTTTATACATAGGATTTTTTGAAAAATAGCGATACTTTTACAGATGTTAAATTATTAACCCCTATATTATTTATGGTAATATTTTTATGATAATTAACCTATTTAGTATTAATGAGGATGTACTCTGTGAGATGAAAGTCCAATTAATTTTGTAGTTAAAAAGCCATTCAATTTTTATGCTGCAGCATTAGGACATGGACATTATATTGTCACAAAACCAGATAGACACAGTGGGAATACTATTTCAGGAGTCCACAACACAGGAAAAACATCTCTCCTTTTCACATCCTCAATCCTCAGCTGATGTCAGGCCCAACATCACGAGCACAATTTCGTAAATTTATACCAGTCAGATGCCTTCTAAATTCTAAGTGAAAATTCTAAAAGCCTGATATTTCTTTTTTTCATTTTTTACCTCTCTGCCCTTTATCTAACTTCTCCTCTCAGGGGATGTGCAACCTGTGAAAGCAGTAGCCACATTTTCTTAATAACAATGTCTCAGGTTAGAGTACCTGTCACAAGCTATTCAGTAGAATCTTGGGCTAGAGTCAAGAATTGATTTTTTTTCTTTCTATAGGAACCCATAGAGCTGTGCATGGGGATTTTTACTGAAAAATAGATTGCTTGAGCTGCACCTTGATTTGGCTCAGAGCTACACACTTTAAAGAGCAAAGGAGAGCTGCTACTTTTTTTTTTTTGGTTTTCTGTGTTTGGTTGGTTTTGGTTGTTTTTTTAAAAAGATAGACCTCCTGGCTGCATAATACGTCCAGCGTTAGGAGTAAGAGAGTCATGTATTCTAACCTAGCACGATGAGGAAGCATTGACAATGCTGTTCTGAAGGAGGAAGGCCCGAGGTCCTTTCAGTCTGATGCCCATTCTTCACAATGTATTTGAAAGTACTAAATATTTTTCTTAGTAGGCATCCTCTTTCTTCTTGTTCTGTAGGGAAGTTTTCCACCATATCGATTTACTTTCTGGTTTACAACTTAAAGTAACAGCAATGTCCAGTGATATGAAACTTCCATGAATTGCTTCAAAAATTTGAAAAAATGTGTGATCTACCTCCTTCCTCTGATGTTTCCCAAGACTGGTCATTGTTCCAAAGGCCAAAGCAGAGATAGGCATGACTTATACATCAAGCTTTTGGAAAGTGATGTCATTCTTAAAATTGTTCTTTTGTTTTTACCAGAACTTAAGCATTTTGTTTTCAAATTTAAATTTGTTAAAGCCCCAGCTCAGGCAAGCTCTGTTCAAGATCAGTGCAGCTGCATAAATGCTTTTCTTGTTGCTTAGGTTAATCAAAATGGAGGGGAGGATTTTGTTTTGGTTTTGTATAAAAACTACATATTCTTGGTAGGCAATGCTACAGAGGTAATTTATTCATATCTGTCATAAAATATGCCTGTAATAACTTTGAGAATATTAATTTTTCCATCTCTAATGCTAAATGAAAAACACATTTAAGGCTCTCAATTTAGTGTCTCATCTCTAATACAGTTTGACTATGTCTATTTCAGTACCAACATTGTAAGTAATCTTTTTAAAAAGTATAAACACAGTCTCATGTATACTTACATTAATGTATGAGTTGACCAGTGAATGCTAAAGCAGTTTAAAGGTATTTTTTTGAACAAGTGTAGGCATACAGCTGCAACAATACTTATCTTCATTTTATACAAAGAGCTCGTATACACACAGAAATTTATGCTCCAAGTCTATGACTTGCTTTACTTGTTTTGAGAGCTGAAAGAGCTTAAGATAAAAGGCTATCAGGAATCACTACTTAAAAAGCACTTAAGTGTGGTGGGTTTGTCGAGATTTTTCTGATAAATATTTTGACAATTTCCTCTGCTTTTAAGGAAACCCTAAGGAAAAACATGGGGGCTTACCTAGAATTCTGTTATTGGTGAAAAATATTTTCAGTCTTACACTGAAGGTTGTGCACATATTTTTGTTGCACACTGATTTTCTGTCTATGCCCTACAGGCTTATCCTTGCTAATTTAGAAAAAAGATGAAGTGGACTTACCTGGAAAAGGTACATATGGCATGTGTTGAATCAAACCAAACCACACTGCTTGAGTGAGAATGTCACAGTAGCACAACAAGGAAGATGTGGTCTCAGATGTGCCTGCATGCTAAATATAAGTACCTTTTTATCTTCTCCCCTACTCCACCCCACCCCTTTTAAATGTTTTATTGCTGTGATGCTTAAACAGGACTTTGAGAAACTTATACTGTTCCAGCCCTTTCCTATTCCATAGAGTCACCTCAGGGATCACCACGCTCTCTGTGAGCATTGGCTGGTTTTCTTGCCCAAGTTGCTCCTGCAGGAAGGGCTTCAGCAACATCCCCAGCAAACACCCAGGTTCGTATCTGCCCATCAATGTGTTGAGAGGAGATTCAGCAAGCTCCAAAGGGTTACCTGGGATTTTTTGGATGTGATACTCTTATCCTAGTGAAATTTCCACAAAGCACTGGACCTCCTCTATTCTCTATACTTTAAAAGCAGTATTTCTAAACGATAATCACCTTTCTTGGCTCCAAAAGTCTATGGCCTAGTTTTACAGTGTGTGGGCAGGCAAGTACATTTATAGCTATTTGTTGACGTGTGTAAGACTGCCCTGAGCTACCTGGATAGCTGACAGAAGGACACAGCAATTTTTGCCTGTCAAGCTACGACTCATGTGTACCAATTGCTTTCTTATGTTTGCAAGACACAGGGAATTAATTGAATGAAAAGCTTGATCAAAATAATTTAACAAACCAACCACTGGTTTTCTACTTATCTGTGAAAGAATTCACATTATTTTAACAGCATAAAGAATTATCCTTGGTAAAACTTGACTGTCAAGGTTTTGTATCCTCAGAAAGTAATTCAGTTCATGTTCTCTTCTCTTCTGAGAGAGAAATGCTGAGGAAAAACATGGCTCTTTCCTTATTTAATTTTTCTGGGTTTGGTCATATAGCAGTTGCAGTTACAGATCCTAATTTTATATCCTGCATGTGTTAGGAGGTGTAAAGTTACAAAGTGTATCCACTTGGTTTATTTCTGTAGCCAAAATATTTATATAGGGTATGCTACTGATGCCCCAAGCTGTTATGATCTGATTATTGAGAGGTGTCTCTGCCTGAATTAAGGTGCAAACGAGACCATATACTGAAGTCAATAGTATGGATTTTATTTAACAGTAAATTTAAGGTAGAGAGAGATAGAAAGAAATAGGAAATAAAGGAGGGCAGGGGAGAGACAGTTAGGGAGACACAGATTAAGTAGGAAGATGTCACCACCTGTAGATGCATGGCATCCCACTGGTCCTTCTTCTGCTGCTCTTCTTGGTGGTGGGGGTCTCAGAGTCATTCTTCTGGAGGTACCACCTTTATATCGTCCAAGTTTTGGGTATCCACAGCGTGGTCACAGATGTTCCCATAACTTGGAGTGGAGTTTGTATAAGCAGTTGCTTCATTTCCCACAGTTTGCCACAGTGGGAATTTTTGTCAGGATACATTAACTAGGATATGCTAACCAAATCTCAGCTCCACTTGGTCTGGAATTAACACCTTCCTGTTGCCAATTCCTCTCTTCTTTGCTTATCTCAAGTTCCTGCTCTTCTGTGGTCTTGACAGTGTTTGAAGTAATTGTGATGTTTAAATCTCCTACACAAGCTCAAAGTTCAGCACAGATGGGCCAAGATGGCTAAATAAATCCTTTCATATCCTCCTTCTGTGGATGGAGTTAGTTCTTGAACTGGCATATGTGCATGGGAGTCAGACTGGAGAAGGGAAGCTCCCTTCCTTGTTCTGCTGGCGTACCTGTGGTTTCGACCTCAATCACAGTGCACAGCAGTGTCTGTGAGGAAAGGTGAGCCATATCTCACTGTTTCTGAGGGGCAGAAGGGAAGCACAGAGATGTCCAAGCTGTCTGTGTCAGGTTTATTAGATATCTAACTTTGATGTTATTCATTACCTGCACAGCAAATGATGGGAACATGTGTCTCTCGAAGATAGCTTGGAGCCCTGAGTTGGGTGGCTACAAGCAGGCAGTATGTACCCTGCTCAGAGACCTGTTCTGGGTTGATGCCTAAAGAGGCCGACCTAGAAACAGAGACTAGACAGGAGTAAGGGAATAAAGGTGGATATTTATTTGAAAGGCCTTCAGAGGCACACCCTGGGCCGGCCAAAGGCTACACCCAAGATGGACCCCGAGTCACGAGTTCTTCACACTTTTATAGGTTTGGTCCATTTGCATATCAACTCGATTTCACCAATTAAATTTTAGCTAATGATGTAATTTCCCCTCAGCTTCCCCCCCTTTTCAAGATGCTGGTTTACACATTTTGGGCCTAGGATAGTCTGGGTGTCCTTGGAGAGCAAGCCTGGAGAGGTTTTGTTATGTCTATCTTAGCATGAGAGAACAGCAGCTCACAGGCTACAGGACACTTCAGAGTTACACACTAGGAATACAGAATTTGAAAAATATAAAAGTTAAAATGTAAGGCATCAGGGTCATGGGGGCTCCTGGGGTTGCTCCAGAAGCAATGCAAACTTTGGCTGCTACCAAGTGACTCTATGGTGAAGTACTTGATTTTTTTCTGCTGAGAAATACGTGTTATTCCCCAAAGCAATTGAAGCACAACCAGTCAAAACAATTTCCCATTAAATAAAGAGTGTGTAACAACAATTAAAAAAAAGTAGCTCAGTGCAAGCTTCTCTTTTAGACCTTCTGCACTTCTATTCCAAGGTCTTTTCCTGTTAATTTAATTACTTTGCCATTTAGGAGTGAGGAAGGAGAGGGTCAGTCTCAAAGCATCACATTTTCTAACAAGTTATATCTGCAACTGATTTTTTCCACCGTACACGAAAATTTACACCCTTTTGGGATAATAAAAAGCCATTTCCAGAATAAATTAGAGAAATTATTTTTCTTCTGTTGCAAGTGAAACAAACTAAAAGTACAACCCCTAGTGGACCTGCATGATGGTGTTTATTCAAGAACTAGCAGAACTAGATCTTTTACCCTGCTTGTTCATCCCACAATCATTCCCTCCCTTTACTCTGGGCTTTATTCCCAGGTCTCGAATTTCCTTCTCCACAGGGAAGAGTGAAGGTCAGCCCAGGAAGGATGGGCAGAAAATTGTACCTGTTCTTGCTCTGCCACTGTTCAGTCACCAGTTCTGGGTGCTGGGAAAGTTTCTGGGTGGTCAATGACATTGATATCCACCAAAAATCTGATCTCCAGGATCTGCAGGTTATGCACCTTTATCTTTCCATGACTGTTCCCTCTTTTTGGGAACCCTTCTTTTTCACACCTGCTCTTCTTTCCAAAATTCAAGCCCCTGATCTCCCAATCTAAATAGTCCCTGTGCAGAAGCAGAATGTGTGACCAACCCCATGGCTGGTGGTTCTTGTCTCTTATCAATTGGCAGACTGGGGTCATGCCACCTCATTTTCATCCACATGTGCATTCACACACACACACGAAATAATCAGTTACCTGTCAGCATTACCAACTTAAAGTTTTTTCACCTTAAAACACCTCCTAATGACAATGATCCTACCATGTTTTATTTTATGCTGCTGTTCAGTTCAGGGTCTATTTCCTTGTAAAGGCCTAGGCCAACCATAGATGCTTATTGACGATAACTTGAGAAGTCAAAGGAAATAAGAAATCCAATTTCAGTGTGCTCTTTTCCTCCCTCCTTCGCTACTTTCATGTAAGAGCCCATCAGGTTGATCTGTCTGTGTCTTCCTTTAACTGCACCTGATAAAGAATTGTCTAGTTAAAACTTACATCATTGTCTTTGAATATGTTACGGATTACTCCAAAGCAAGTGGTTTAAGTAATGAAATTCATCAGGCTATGTGTGAAAACAGAAGCTGATTTAATTACAAGAACTATTAGTCTTGTAAAAAGCTTTGCTCCATCCCAGGAAGTGATGCTGGAAGTGTTCAAGGTCAGGTTGGATGGGGCATTCATCAGCCTGGTCTAGTGGAAGGTGTCCGTGACTATGGCAGGGGGCTTGGAACTACATAATCTCTGAGGTCCTTTCCAACACAAACCATTCTGTGATTCTATGATTCTATGAACTTCAGGGCTTTTAGCTGCTAGAAGAAGGGCATTTTTTTCAGGTTAAGCATGGGCACTTGCCAAATCCCTTAGTACAAATACAAAGATGATATTTTTAAAGAGAAGAGGTGATCATGGTGATGTACTGTAGTGACAGGAGTCTCTCTTCTCCTCAACTACCAGTAACAACAGATTTTCTGGTCTCTATTCTAAGTGTATTTTATGCATTCATTACTTTTATGCATTCAGGAAAGTACCCTGTTTCATCTACTGGGTACAGCCTGCTCTGCTTCTGCAGATCTGAGATTTCAAGGCACAAGGGTGATATAGCAAACTTGGTGTAAATTTAAAAGATATCTTGAAAGGTTGTTAGGATAAATAAATGTTTATTTTAGTCAATATTTGTGTCATATCCATCCGGTTCAACTTACATAGGTTCTAACAGTTTTGATCAGCTCCTTGTAACTGCAGAGCGAGGGTCGTCCTCTTCCCGCTAAGTTAAACTGCCAAAAGAAAACATGAACTGGTTGTGGTATTATTGTGTCTGCAATTCCACCAACAGGTCTGTGAAGGTCCTACAGTACTATTCAAAAAACTTAGTTTTGAATGGAAAATGCAAAAGTTCAGGTAATCTTAGGGGGATATAGTTTTGAGATTTTTATTGATCTAGCTATGAGTGAAGTGTGCACTTTGAGATATTGATATAAAAAGAAAGTAGGTCATTATTGTTAAACTGTATTTTCCATTAAGTACATGCTCCTAATATATGAGAAAGTATTTTTTGTTCAGTGTACATATATATTAAGTACATATTTGTAAATATATACACATAAAAATTGAAATGTCTGTATTGTTGTTTGGTTCTGGATAGGGATAAAATTTCATGTTCATTCACTTACTGGTCTTTCTGCTGAGATTTTCCAAGGTGTGGTGGCATGGTTTATGTGGCCAGCTGTCTAGTAGGAAGGGATTGCCATGTTTAACTAAATTAAATTTACTTGCTGACAGATGGCTATGAATTTTGTTCACAGTCAGCAGTACCTGAATTATTTAAAGGTAAGAAGCTCTGTATTGCACTATGGCTCTCTTTAGTATAATTTTGCTGCTGTCTGTAGCTATCTTTATTGGCAACATAATGGAAGAAAATGTGGGAGTAGAGAAGAGGCCAAACCACATAGTTTAAAGGCACTACTTGATGAAACATATGAAAATAATATCAAGTTTAATATGACTAAGCCCTATCGGTACTCCAGGGAATGAAGTAAATGTTTCTGACTGAACACATAAAATATTAGCACAGACAACTAATAAGGGTTTTCTTATTTATGAGGAAAATAACCCAAATGCAAGGTAGGTCTAGGGAAATTAATTTGTTTATGTTAGCTGGAATTGATTTTAAGATGTTTTTAGAAGTATAAACTTAACAACTAGTTAAGGCCCCATTGTTACTTTCTTAATTTTCTTGCAAGGCCTGCTGAAAAACAAAAGCTGTCTGCCCTAGTTTCTATGTTTCTGGAGAAAAAGCAACGAGGTATCTTTCAGTGAAGTAACTCTCTGTAACTGGGGATTTTAAAGAGGACTCCACATCAGGAGCAGAGTGTAGAAGACCCAAGCCATGACTGGGTAATTTCTCCTAGAAAGACCAAATGTGCCTTCATCATTTATCAACAATTACTATCAGAAGGTCACTCACTTCTCCATGGAAAATAAAAACATATAAAAGGAAGAAGTAATAAATTCATCTCTCCTGCCCGTGTCTAAAAAACCCAATGCCATTGTCAAGATCTAGGACACTGGGCTTCAGCCCCTATGTCTAAAGTCATGAAGACAAAGAGCAAAGGAAATCAGTTGAAAATGCATGCATTTCTTTTCCTTTACCATCTCTTATAGGAAGGCCTTTGTTCTCTCAGTTTATGAGGGAGAATGGCAAATACACATTTTGGGGAGAAAATGGTACCATTAGCACTTTTCTAAAAGAAGGTTCAGCCTTTGCCTTTATCTCTAGTTCTATGTAAGAAGCAGCACTGTATAAAAGATGAAACTGTGAGATGTCCAGCAATTATTCCTGTTACTTTGCTGGTGAGTTGAGACAAAACTAATAGACAAAGTGGGATAAGACTGAAGGAGTGGGTGTACATTTTCCCATTGTTCCACCTTTTCTGCACATTAGCATGAATAAATGTAGGGATCTTTAAGAAATATTCAAGTCACAATTCATAAAGAAATGGGATAAATAAGTTCATGAAATAAATTTTTAAAATCCACTCCTCAGAGAGTTTTTGTAAGAAGCCATACTTTTTTAGTCTACCTAATGATTTACCTTTTCAGTTAATTTTCAAAAAAATTCATTTTTTAGCTTATAACAATGATATTATAACCTATGTTGATCACAGTTATGAGACCACATGCAAGTCCAGATTCAGTATCAACACATGGGTCTCTTTTATTCATAGATGGAAATGCCAAACCCAGTAGAATCAAAATACATTCGCCTTTCAACAGATAAAGCTGATTTCACAAAATAGGATACTTTGATATCAGTTCATAACCATTCACTGTTTATCGTATGGGATCTCAAATGTTGAATCCTGGAATATAATTTTCTCGTTTGATGTGGCTTCTTGATCACTTGTTCTTTCTAGTCTCTTTCTTTTGGAACTACTGACACTGTGGTGGTCTGTGTTGTTTCACTCTGAAGCACTTCAGAGCTATGGGCTGATCTTTCAGGGTGTTACAGTCATCAAAGCTTGGGTCAGGCAGGTGCAATCCGAGTGCAGACAGGTTTGAGTTGAT
This sequence comes from Pachycephala philippinensis, assembly GCA_013397055.1. Taxonomy (NCBI): domain Eukaryota; kingdom Metazoa; phylum Chordata; class Aves; order Passeriformes; genus Pachycephala; species Pachycephala philippinensis. The sequence goes on from VWZT01006840.1 coordinate 304,359, forward strand.
GGAATAGCAGTCATAAAGTGGCACATGCATTGCACAGTAATGAAGGTCCTGAATTTGTTAATCAAGAAGATAAACAAATCGTCCCAGGCTTTCATGATCTTCAATGATTACTGAAAGGGTGCCCCACAGACAGATTATGCTGTGGTTAGGGTTTTTTGCATTTGGAAAGGTTTACCTTCCTGTGATTTTGGGCCATACACAGTGTTTGGGCACTAGTGTTGGCCTCCCATGTTAGTATTGCTCAAGGATACGGAATATTAACTTACAATTACAAAATTAATTTTAAAACGGGAAGAGCTTGATATTCAGATAGAAATCTAATATCTACTTCACTGTTTTAAGCACAGTACAAACTATGAAAGGTACAAAAAACTGTTCTTCATAGAACAAGACAATAGACATAGAGCAAGACAATAGTGATTTTTTTTTTTTCATTATGTAAATTGTTTCAGCTGCGAGTTTTATCCAAGCATGGTTCAAAGGGAATGGACTTTGGCAACAGGCAGATGCAGTTTTCCTTTCACACTCAAGCTAACAAGCTATCAAATATGAATGGTATCAATTCATCTTTGGCACACTGCAAGTCCCAGTACAAATTCTTTAGATACAGAAAGAGAAGTGTTTTTATCTGATCAAATATCCATATTTTTCTACAAGTAATGAAAAGAATCTGCTCAATCTGCTATTACTTGGTGCTAGCCTCTAGGGGAAAGTCCAAATGACAAAGTAGACCAAAATAGTTATCACTTTTACAGTAAAGAAGTAACATCAGAATATCTAATAAGGATTGCCAATAGTAAATGTGATATTTATGGCCACTAAACTCTAATATTATTGTAATGAATAAATATGCCACATATTCTTATACCACCATATTCTGATAAATCTTGTTAAAACTATAAACAAGGTCTTGAATTAGAAAAAAATAAATTACTTATGACCGAAATGTGGTTTCTTTCCTCTGTCAAATTTGTTCTTGTTGATTTCAAAACTTGTGTGTGAGGGAAGGATCTTTGGCACTGTGACATTTGAATGATTCTGTAAATGGTCAGTATTTTCAGGTAACATGCAGAAGTGAGGTGTCTCCGAAAGAACTGAGGTTTCTCATTGGCACATGCAACTCACACAGGTCCACATCTACCAGAGCTTGATTCAAATAGGACTTAACAAACATGTTCCAGTATTTTATCACACTATAATCTGATCTGTTATTCTAAGTAAATTCTAAACCAATACCAATTATTTGTAAAGTAAAAATCAGTTTTGAGTTTCTTAGTTATTAAAAAAAATAGTAGAGAAAGCTTTGTTTTCTTGGCTGTTACCTGCTATACATTTTTTTGTGGCCTGGTGACATTGTTGGGGCAGTTTCTCTCTAGGAAAAACTCTAAAGAACTGTAAACTTAAATACACTTTCTATACTTAATCTGCTGTACATTTTCAGACATGAAGCATTTCTTAACCAGATATCTGCAGTAAATTTCATATAAAATATGTATTGATATTTACATCAAATTTATACAAGCACTTATTGACCATAAAAACAGTCATAATTTTATTAAAACTTAGTCTTACAGATGGATTACTAATAAAGTGATTTTAGCAAGCAATGAGAATATTCTATCTTAGCAAAAGCATTGTGTCTTGTTCTACCCAGTAAAAAAGAGCAATATAATCTTTTTAACTTATAGAATATCTTCCACACAGTATTTGGCCCACCATCTAGAAAAGCTTGTATTTAAAAAACTTGGTGGGAATAATTCACAAAATTTAGTAAATTGTTGAACATATCAGGATGAGATTGAGGGAAAAAAACTTCTACTTCCTTCATGTGAAAATCTAACCCTAAACGTTTCCACTAGGTCATGAAAACACCATTCCAGTTTAAGGGATGCTACATATCATTAGCACTAACTTATTGCTTCATGACTTATCATGCAGTTCCTTACTTCTGAGGGCTTTTTCCCAAATTAATCAATACAAAGATATCATAGATACCATGCACATATAATTTATATGATCTTCTAAAAAGATCTTCCGTGTTTCAACATGTAGTGAGTTATAAATTTTTTTGTTAATAATTCTGCAGTTGCAATTCACCTGTGTTTTCTCCTGGAAGTGCATTGTAGCAGAAAAAAATTGGATGTGGTTTATTTTACAGTACTGTTCCCATTATACCTTAAAAAATCCATCTCTCATATTTCTGGAAGATAGACGTATGAGAATAAGGTGTGGATCTTGAAAATCGACATATGGGAACACCATACTGAAATCCTGGTACTTACTTAAAAATTACAGTTTTTATTGTTCTTACTCTCATTTTTAACAAGCTATAACATATTAAGTAGGCTTCACTTTGGTTGCATATCCTGGTGCTTAAATACACCTTTGTTTGAATCCCATAGTAGGAAGATTGCCTGTATTCATTTAATATAGCCAACAATATAAAAGAATAATTAAAAATCCATGTTAAATTAACAAGAGTTTTATAATCTCTGAGGATTCTGTGGCAGTGAGATTCTCTCCAGCTAATCACATCACCTCTCCTTCTAAGAGCCAGCTGATTATATTCATTCCAGAACTTGCTGGGTATTAATGAGCAGAATTTGTTGTAGCAGATCATTGATGATTAAAAAAATGTACACAGAAAAAATATCCTAATCAAAATGAATCAGTAAAAGACCAAGTAATAATTCTGTACCTGAGTGACAGCCCACTTAGGCATATTTCAGTTATCCAACAAATTGTTCACAAGGCAAAACACCCATTGGCCCCCAGTAGTAGATTAACTAACCTTCTCATCTTACTTTTCTGCTGAAAAGCTACCCCAGGTGGTTAAAGCTGAGAAGGAAGCAAATATGGATGTTAAGATGTCAAACAAGATTCAGCCAGCACTTTCTGAACTGTCAGCAGCCTTAGTCAATGATGATTTCTGTGTGTACGTGCACTTCCCTAGAGATGTGTGCCTGTGCCAAAGCTATTTACTCGCTGTTTTTTTAAGCAAAGAAGTGAAGTGAATTATTTACATTTTTTTCCTTCTGCTATTGGAAAAATAAGGCTGTGTAAATCCCTCACTGCATTCAGCTGAGTTCCAATATTTCTGATGGAATTTAATTATAATAACATCCTAATTGAAGGCAAATTAAACAAGAGTATGACCAAGTGCTGTCACACTAAATGAAAATTTAAATTACACCAGTAACAGACAGGTCTGTCCTAGGATTATGAATTAAAGAGTGTGACATTTTGGTTTCAGGTTAATCAATGAATGCTTCACAAATATTTTGAAGCCTTCCTTGATGTATTAGAGGCTAAATTAAATCTTAAGTTCTGACAGACACTGAGCAGGAGAGTAAAGTTCACTTTGGAGCAGAAAAAATATAAGGCATGGAATGAGGAGTTTTTTTGTCCAGGAGAGTGAGGCCCTCCCAGCTTCTAAGGCCCTCCTCCTGTCCTTCCACCAGTACATGCAGAGTTGTACTTCACTGGTATCTAGCCAGCTGGTATCTGCTCTTCTGAGTTTTTGAAGTATCAAAGGAAACAATTTTTTGACAGGAAGAGAACAGGTCTGACAGATCAGTGAAGCTTTCCTTCATTTCTCTTAGGCCTTGTTTTTGACACCCTGTTTACCACAGAATGTGCTGCTATACTTTCCCAGGGGAGAGCAGCCAGTGTCTCAGCCAGCAGAGGGAATGGCTGAGGGAATGGCTGAGGGAATGGTTGAGGGAATGGCAGAATGACAGAGGGAATGCCAGCTGCTATGTGCAATGTGATTGCCCCAGGAGTTTGTGTGAATGCAAGGAGGGACTGCACTGAAATTTTTGCCTCCCTCCCCTCTGTTTTGGCTCAAAACACAACAAGAAATCTATCATTTTATTACATTGACATATCTATCACAATTTTATCTTGCAACAGTTATAACTCCCAGCTCCCTGTGGATCCCTTTGCATCCTGACATGCAGCCTGCTCTGGCCCCCACGCTGACCCAGAAAGAGCTCAGGCAGTTTTACTGACTCGTGCTCTCCTCATGATCACAAACTTGGCTATTTCTTCACTGCCATCCACCCCCTCTAAAACAAAACCCCTGATATGAATTTGTTCCACTCTAACTCACCCATCATGTCAATCTCTTCCCTCCTTTCTGCTTCTTCAGATGTGTAGAAAACAAGCCTCTGAACAAAAACAAGCCCTTCATCAATAAAGCTTGTCAGCTGTGGGCTCTGTGACTGCATTTTCCTGCTCTTTAGCGGCAGATCTTAATATCGCTAAGAAAATGACTGCAAAACTCACAGCCTGTACTCTTCATCCATCCATAAATGCACAGCTGGCATCCTTATGGGATTTTCTATTATGCATATTCAGCCTAGAATTTTTAAAACTTCAGATGGTCTGTATAATTTCTCCTTTTGGGGAAAAAGATATTGTAGAAGCAGAGGGCTGTTCTCTTAATCCTCTGGATTTATCTAAGGTTAGCTTTGGGGTTTGAATGGAAAGCCTTTCCATTTTTATTCACTCTTGTCTTCCTTGGGGGCCCAAAATCTATGAGGTTGCTAGTAAAGATAAAGTCTTAGACTGGCATTAGGAAGTATGGAGCCTCTCTCTAGACAGGTAAGGATTCTTGAAAACACAGCTCCCAGCCACCAGTTTAATGCTATGTCCCAACTAACATTTTCTTGACAAGGAAAATTGCTTGTCGAGTGTCAGAATTAAGAGTCCTACTAATTCAACCAGAAGGACACACACACACACAAATTGGAAGCAGGTTTATCAGTTTGTTCTAGTTTTAATCGCTTTTGTTTACTCATTTAGACAGCACTGTCAAAATGGTGTCTTCTGGACATACTTGCATATTTAATCCTTGTGATTAAATTTTGCTCTTTTGCCTTCCTGAACTCTTTGAGAGTTCTGTTTGGCATCATAGTTTCTCATTTCTGTTGATCTTTTCTAGAGCAGGTCAGAAGTGATCGTCAATGCAACTTCATACGACTTATTTCTTTTTCCTTTAGACAGATAATTCTGTCTAATTGAGGGCCTGTCCTCAATTTCATTAATGACTACCAAGAGAAAGGGATTGTCAAAAATCTCTCCAAATATATGTAAAACTGTATTTGTCAGAAACATGATGAGTTACATCAGAACAGTTTCTAGCACTCACGAATCCTAATTTCCTAACTGTGTGTTGCTGCTGCACAGTTTAATGTCAGTGGAGTTCAATAACCCATCCAGAAACTAATAATCAATACAAATACTGCAGCTTAGAAGTCATTAGCCCTTTTCTTTTTCATATAATGGGATAGATAGTAACCAAATGCTTTTAAGCATCTGTTTCCTTTCCCTCTCCTGTCCAAATGGAACCACAATCACTTTACAAGCTTGTGTGTCTGAAAAAAAGTGATTCGTTTTATTACTTTGAAAATTCTGGATGCTCATAGATTGACTGAATTCTGGGAAGATTTTATGGGGTGTGGTAAAATTAGAGCATAACTCTCTTGTCGTTGCACCTGCTGAGAGAAGAGCACCCTATGGCCTTTGGGTCAGGCTTGAAGGCTAAATGTAAAAATTAGATAACACGGCCATTCTTTCAAATGTCTAACTGAAGTAGAGGAATCTAAGTTATCTCCTAGGCCACATATAACAGGAGACTTGGATGCCTCTAGTAGCATAAAGGTTACATACTCAGTAGAGCATCACCTGGTCAGCTCACTTGGTGTATAGTGGTACACAGAGGTATATGGTGTGAGACAGCATGAAAGCCCAAGGCTGGAGAATTATCTTTTCCTCTTTTTTTTTTTTGTGGCTTCAATTGATCCTACTGGTGTAGGAGGAATGGCCACTGGAGTAGGAATCTTATCTGCATTTCTGTTAGTATGTTGTAGTCTGCCAGTTGCAGCACCGAATCGGGAAACAGTAAAAAATGTTTTCACTCTTCTTCTGCAAGAAGATATTATGATCAAATGAGGTCATGAGAAAACCTGAAGAAACAGTATGGTTTTGCAAGAGGATTTCTCTGTCTCAGCAGAGCTATATCCTCTGTTGCATTGTCTTCCTAGTTCAGTTTTCAGTTCTTTGTTAAATCTTGGAAGAGTACTTTTGGATAAAAAATGCCACAAAATGTAATATAACCTTCAATTGGATTATTTTTTCTCTCTGCTGGGCTGAGGGAGATACTATTTTGCCTCTTTGTAGGTAGAGAAAAGAACTGATGTTTGTTCCCTCAGGAAGACTGAAACCAGTCTCAGTCTTCCTTAATGAGGACCCTTAAGGAGAGGGGCAAAAATCCTACTCCAGTGTTTTTAAAATGAAGTGGAGCCTACAACTGTGTTTTTGCCAAATTTTGATTTTGTATGTGCTCATGTGTTCATATGATATGGAATGAGCTATATGAGAAACAGAGGCAGACAGTCATACGGTTTCTTGATCCTTGTTCAGTAGGTGATAAATTGGCAGGATAGTTTTGACTGTGATGTCTCAGAATGACTTTATTGCAAATAATGAAGATAAAACTGATAGGCATTTATCATTTTCTAGACATTATGTGTTGGCTGTAGCTGAGATGGAGTCCATTTTCCCACAGCAGCCCTCACAGTGCTGTGCTTGGCATCAGTAGCTGTAAAGGTGTTGATGAAAACCAGTGTCTAGGGTACTGCTGAGCAGGGCTGGCACAGCTCTGTTGCTGCCTCTCAACTTTCCCCTCCCATCAAGGGGATGGGGGTGGGTAAGATCCCGGGAGGAGACACCAGGCCAGCTGAGCCAAATTAACCAAAGGGAGATTTCATACCCTCTGATGTCAGCTGAGATGTAAAAGCTAGGGAAAGGAGGAGCATTTTTTAATCACAATGTTGGCCTTCTACAGCAACTTCTACAAGTGATGAAGCCCCGCTTCCCAGGAAGTGAGGGACATCCCCCACTGATGGGAAGTAGAGGACAAAACTATTTTTTTCTCTTTGCTTGTGCACCCACAAACTTTTGTGTTTGCTTTAGTAAACTGCCTTATCTCAACCTTTGAGATGTTTTCCACCTTATTTTCTCTCCCCTGTCCAGCTGGGAGGGGAGTGATAGAGCTCCTTGGTGGGGACCTGGCATCCAGCTGAGCTCAACCCACCACAGTGGCATTTGTAGCTTAAGACCTTCCTCTGCATCAGATTGCTGCTCAGAGATCTGTGAAGAACTATTGCAAATTTATTGTGAGTGCTCTTGATGACTTCCTATTTTATTATTTGCTCATTATGCAATTTTGAGATTCAAGTCAGCAAAAAAAGTCATCTGTTATAGTGTGTGTGGTGATATTAAATGTTAAAGGTGGTTAAAACACTGGTCCCCATTATTTTCATATTCTGTATGAATTTTATTTTTCTTTTTTGTAATTCCTGGGATCACGAAACAACTATTTACTCTCAGTTACAGAGTGATAATGGTAGATACACTAAAATTGGCTATGATGCCGAAGTTAACTTAGTTGATAACCCCCTGTTAGAGCTAACAGAAGATCAGGAGTCTGATTCAACAAATATATTTTTTCCTGAAGGTTGCCAAATTTGATGACAAGTGTATACAACAAATGAAAAATCCCTATCATTAGGGCTCTGATGTAGCTTTAGAGGGCCAGAGCTTAACTGAGATATTTGCATGACTAGGCCAGTTTGGTCCAAGGGTGTGCAGGCACTTTATAAATGTGCATTTCTAAGAGCTCGATCTTGTGATCGCTAATTTCTCAGGATTGCTGCAGGAATTGGAGAATTAATGTCATTTATTACTAGCGTTTATCTAAGCTTGGTGGATGACTTTTAGATATTTGAAAATAAATACATCTGTGTTCAAGGAGCCGGCTGTCTGCTCTTCCCCATTAACATGTGCTTAATAGAAACAAATTGCCAACAACCTACTGATGGGTGTCATAAAACTGTTTTCACAGTATGATTTAGACTTTTCATCAATCTACATTGTGTGATGGCATTTACACATTATACATGTGCTAAATGACAACTACATGAATAATACAGCCTGTGCTCTATATTGCTTAAAGGCCTTGCTGTTCAGTAGTTATTAATTCCATTTCATTTTGAGCTCTTGGGACAGACCGGGGGAAAACTCTGCAACCGTTTTTGGGAATAGATTTCCCGGATTTAAGGGACTGCCGGTTTCAGCAATTCGCCTCTGTGTTCCAGGAAACGTCATTGAAAGTTTCTTTTCAGTGATGCGTGGAATGTTTGGTTATGGAATTTTTTCACAGCTAAAACAACGCATCATCCAGCCCAGTTCTTTATAAATGTGTCCTCTTTTCCCTTCTGGGAGAGGAATGAAGCATCTGTCATCTAAGAGGTAACATCTGTAAGGAACTGCAAGGGAAAGAGTAGGCAGATGAAGGACTGGACAGCAGAGTGCAGAAAAAGCTGGAAAGTTCAAACATGGAAGTATTGACAGTATGAGGGGACAGTTTGTTTTCAAACTGGAAGGATAGCTTATACATATTCTTAGTTTGCTCGTATTTTATCTGAAACCTGAAGGAATCTTAATAAGAGATGAGAATGTGAGCAGAACAAGAGATAGAGATGTATCTCAGTGCTATGAGGTTTATCCCAATTGACAGAAGTCAGCTCTCTAATCACAGAGACAATTGCTAGATGGAAAACTACTTCAACTGAGCAACTAATTTTGTATGATGAGTGACAGTCTCTGTCCAATTAAAAGCCCTTTCAGTCTGCTCCCTTATAACATTCTGTCTCTACATTACTGACATTTAATCACTTTGAATATAAGCGTGTAATACCAATAATCTAACAAAGCGACTTGTAAAAGCTTATCCAGGCATATAAAGGGTTCTGAGACACTGAAGGACTAACTCTACATTTTTTTCCTGTGGATTAAATTCATGACATAGACAACGTGGCTTCTTTGGGATGAGTGTGCAGTCACTTCGGAAAATTTTGAGGGGAGGTAATCATCACAAAATAATCTTTATTATTATCATATACCACTTTAGCCATCAATTTTTTTAAAGGAAACAGTGATCCCAGAGATTCTAGGCACTGGTATTTTCAAAAAGACTATGGGATCATCTGCCCAGAGGTAGAAAAAAGTACTGAGATACACAACTGCATGAAGACTAAGGAGAACTATTTTTGGCCATGAGGGGCTGAAATTTTGGAAGCCAGTTGGTGGCTAACATGCTTTACCAATCAGGATTCACAGTGTGGGGAAATGATCAATACATATTTGATTATAGCAGCCACAGTTAAACCTTTCCTCAAAGTGCCAGGATTCCACCGGCCAGTAAACTGACTTCTTGTTGTTAAATAGATGGCAACACACTTTTGGGCAGACCCCACCTTAGTCAACTCTCCTGTGTCCAAGAGAAGAGAAAGAATTCCTGTCACAGTTTAGTGTCTCTGTGGCAAGCACAGACGATAGGGGAGAGTTATTTGCATGCTGAGAGAGCACTCCCTGGAATAGGCCAAATCCTAGCCAGCATTCCAACCCATCTGCCATTCCTCATATACAAAATATATAATGCACATACGTGAACACTATGTAAAATCCTGCTGCTGCCTTCACAATTTATGAAATAGTAGGTCTTGACTGGGATATGAGTACCAAGTGTTAGATAGATATCTTGACAATAAAGTGTTTAAAGACAGATTTCATGAGCTTATATGTCTAGAGTAGGACACGGCATGAAAGAAACTATAACCCACTTGTTTCCTGTTATGAATGGATGTGGGGTTTAAATAAGTCCCTGCCTTTTGCCCAGGCCTCTGGCAGTAGGCAGTAGCTTTTTTGAAGTGACCAGCACCCCAAGACCCACTCTCATTTCCAAGTTCTTTAATAATGGCTGATTCTGTCTATTAGAGAATGAATTATTTATTTAATAGACACAAAACTAACAGACATAAGACTTAAAACAGACTGTTACTGCACAGGAATAAGACAAAAAGAGACAACTAGTATTACACGCAGAGTTAAAGGTACCATTAATTTTACAGCTAGTGAAGAAATAGTACAGATTAGGATTCAACATATCTTACCACCAAATTGTTGAAAGGGCACGCATCAAAATCCTTTCCCTCAATTTCCAGAAAAGTAACCACAAAGTTGTGTCCAAGCTTCGGGAAGAAGTCGTCTCGCGTGTTCCCAAGGAGTGTGTAAGAGGCTTCTACCTCTGTGATAAACTGTAGTACTTTTATAGTGTAAAGCAGGCCTTCTGGTCACCTATGGTTTTCTTTTAACTCTTCCCACATCTGTTAAGCTGGCAGATCTTTTGATGCCAGGATATGATACCTGCTAGGCCTTCAGCCCCTGGGTTATTTCTCCTATCTGCACCAGCCACCTGTGGTGGGGAGAAGGGTGATATGCCCTGCCACATCTCCCCCTTTTCTTTTCTCCACTAACACCACCTGTTTAGGTATATTTTCCTCATGCCCTGATAAACAGTAGTTGCATGACCTCTGTACAATGTTCTGGGTGCAAAGCAGCATCTGCATACCCACCTTTCTTCCAAAGGAGCTTAAGACTCTGTTGACAGGTAGGGGAACTTTATATCACAGCAGTGGTTTCACTCCTCAAAGCACACTGATGCTACTTAGCAGAGAAGATCTGTAGTTTGCATACTGAGTGTGCAGGCTCATCTTGAAGAAAGTAGAAAGCATGTTGCATGTTTGTAGTTTCCTTTAGCTTCTGTGTATAGGAGGCATAAACAAGACAGGCCTCAGACTGACTCTGCACTCATAAAATTAGGAGCAAGCAAGTTACAGCAGCAATCTGGAACATTATTACAGATGTATTTCTGCAGATTGCCATACGAGATATCTGTGGGTTTTACCTCTTCCTTAGATCATGACTTCTAGAAAAATATATCTACCACCTGGAAAAAAGAGTGTTTGAACAGTTTTTTTTTAGAGGAGGAGAACTTTTTTGTTGATTTGGATTTTTTTACAAACTTCTTTGAAACTTTATTTCAGCATATTCATTGTTAATAGACTTCACTTTTCTCCATCACGAACAAAATATTTATTCTCTGAAGGAAAGTATTGGACTTGCCAGTTGGAAAAATATAATCTTTCAAATTGTTTGTGGCAACGATTTTCTCTTGAAATCTGGCAGATTAGGTCATATCCCCCTAGTTGCAGCAACGTTTGAGCAAATAACAGATGGGGATGATGTCAGGGCAAATAGTGTCTGCTTCTGATGATTTTTCCACAATTTAGGATAGAACCACATGTCTCTTTTTATGGTTAGAGAAATCATCCGGTGCTGCAGGTAGATAGTAATTCAGAATACCACTTAGATGGATTAACAGCATAATGTAAACTTTCTGCTAATTTAAGGAATGAACTCTCAAATATTTCCCTTTCACTCTCCTCTTAATTTAGAAAAGAAGCTATCATTATGAATAGGATTAAAATTATCCTATCTAGAAACTATCCTAAAAATTATTTTTTTTTAAAATGCCATTATCATTTATAAACAAATATGGCTTTTTGCATGTGCGTGGCAAACCTTCTCTGCCCACATCAACCTCTGTCTAAAAGAGGATGTGCATAGCACCACTGATAATCATAGAACAGGACAAATACAGCATTGAAAGAAATGTCAAGGAGTTTACCATCAGAAATCCAGAAATAGAAGGCTATGTGTGCAAATGGTTCTATATATTGCATGAGTCTGACATAAAATGTTGAAAACAAATACACAGATATTCTGCATTTACAGTTGTTTTCTTCCAGTCAGTTGCTGTTTGTCTGTTGTGCAGCTACTGTTAGACGTGCTACAGCTGCTGGCCCAAGATGTAATTGAAGTGAAACTTCCAGGTTTTCTTTTGATCTATACAAAATTTTGTCCCTTGGAGAGTGGGTTATGAGAGCTAAAGTGGAACAAAGGGAAGCGGGCAAGAAGTAATAGTTTGGAATTTTGTGAGGGGTTTTTTTGTTTTGTTTTGTGTTTTTAATAATACAGCAAGCTACATTAAGCGTGTGAAAAGCAGATTTTGTTTGCACAATTAACGTTAAAGATGTGTGTTTGGAATACTTTTTGGCCTGCTTTTCTAAGGAAATGTGGCATATGGAATTGCATTGTCCATCTGCCAGCTTTTTAGTCCTCCACTTCTCCTGCAGGGATGCTTATGCCCGTTGGCCGAGTTCAACCTGGATCAAAGACACTGAATTCCTTAAAATCACTGAAAATTGGTGGTGGATAAAGGAGAGAGATTAGCACTGTTGCAACCCTCTGGCATGATCACAAAACAATACCACCTCTTCTCCAGCTGGTTGCTATGTGACTCAGGCACATGCCACCTCCAGGGAGGGGCTAACAAAATAGAAGGGCTTATAAAGGACTCAGACAGTTGGAATTGCCACAGTGATGCTCATAAAGCAGAATCAGTATGCAACCAAACTTCAGTTGTTTTGCTGCTTGTTATAGTCTGCTGATTTAATAATCTTTTCAGAACTTCTTGGAAGGAGCTGGGCTACAAATGTTAATGGGGACTATAGAGTTATTGTCCATTTTATAATTTGCCCTTTTCTGTCTCTTGTTGATGGTTTGTGAAAGATGGAGCTCTTTTAAATGCTATTAAAAATATGAGATAATTTTCATCATAAAGAATGCCTGTGCACTGAAGAAAGTCTATGCGTGTTAGCAACTTGATGTAATTAGAAGAGTATTTGCTGACTGAGTGGTGAGGAATATCTGCATCTTCTTACAAGTGAAGGAACAGATTGCAATTTCAAAATAAAACAGAATGGCTGCTCCCTAGTTTTTTGAAAGCAAAGACTTCAGAGCATGATTGTCAACTCGTGTTGGGCCCACCTTGGCAATGGTCTGCCAATCTCTTTCCACAGTGTTTTTTAATATAGGGATCATTCCCTTCACTTCTTAGCTAAAACTTACGGAATTCTACCTCTTTCAAGTGCTGTAGTTTTGTCAGATTCCTGTTCCTTGTGGTTTCTCTGCTCTGGTCTTAGCTTGGATGCCAGCTCTGACCTTATTATAATTCCTTGCACCTGTACAAGGGCTCTGCACTGGCTCTTGCTTGTGGCCTTATTTTTCTTCCAAAAATATTCTCTTCTGCTTGGTTGCTCTGGCTCTGCAACCTTTAGCCTGACATGACATTTGCCTTCAACTTATCCTCTCAGTTCTTCATGTAGATTCTCAGTTTTCCCAGAGTCCAGATCTGATTACATTCCTAACAAATCATTTGTTTGATAGAATACTCAGTATTCTGGCTATGGTTCCTGGCCTGTCCTGGTCTCATCTCTCTGGCCTAAGGTTTTCATACCACATCCACATTTTAACATTAAACTGGCAGCTGCTCTTATGCGGTGTGTTCTGTTTTTCTCTTTGGAGCTTTCCAGGCAATCTGACTTATTTATGAGATTTCAGCAATGTTCTTAAATCCAATTGTAAATAACAGTGTTATTATTGATGGTAATAGTAGTAGTTTTGATTGTTATAATGTATAGATTAAAGATGCAAATAATAACTATGGAAGGGCATAGTGCTATATTTGATACAAACTTTGTAACAAGAAACCTGGTTTCCTTTCTTAAAATTAATAACTGTATAGGGAAAAATGCCCATTTCTGTCACATAAATAAAAACAGGAGGAAAAATCAATGATTTCTGCTGATTTTCAAATTGTTGCAGATATCTACAATTAACGCCTTTAATGTCAAGGAAATGCAATTAAAAATATTCCAAAAGGTAAGATACTCTACTTTTAATAGACGTGGTAGGATCATACACGGTAAGAAGAACTAAGAACTGAATGTAACTCTAATTTAATAGTTTTCCAAGATGATTTTTTCCTAGCAGATGCTGCATTTCCTTAAAAGGGCTTTTATTTTTTTTAATTAAGTGGTCCAATTGTTTCATTTGGATCTGTAAGTATAATAATTGGGAGATAAGACAGCCATGAAACAGTGTCCATGTATCCCAAAGCTCAGCTTCTAAAGAACATCAAGTATTACTTTATAATTCAATTTTAAGTGTAAAATAACTGCTGAGCCTTGATTGCTTTTAGCATTATAATTGGAATATAGCAATAAGTTGTTACATAGTATGAAGGGATTAATTATTTCACTATTAAAAGTTATCGGTTCTAGTGTTAGAAAGTAATGTCTGTCATTCCCTTATTTCCACTAGACAAGTCATATTTTTACATAATTGCGAGAAATAGTGCCTCTGGAAAACACTTCTGTATATGAGGGAGCAAATTAGAAGCAGCTGAAACCCCTATTGTGTAGCAGTGACATCTCTGTCAGCTCTGCCTCGAGTGCTATAAGAAGTGGTGTGCAAGAAAACTCACAGAGCAGAGGCAATTAAGATCGAAAGAGAGAAAAGATGAAAATTATCAGGCAAAACATTGCAAGGTCGGGACATCGGGGCATCGAGGAATGTTAACAGAGGCAAGGACATCTGTATACTGACTATAGGGGAATTTTGTGACATTTGAAACTAACATGTCTAAAAATATGTTGAAGCACTATATCGTTCTTGGGATGTTTTAGTATCTTCTCAGAAAGATTTAGTAAACAATCACTAACACATGACATGTAGAAATAAAAGCTGCAGGGAAAGAAAATTATCTGTGTCTACATTGTTTTGAGAATGTTAATAACAGCAAAAGCACAACAGTATGTAATTTGTTTGTTAGGGGAGCATTTTTTAAAGTATGAAGTAGCCTTTGTACGAGAACGTGCAAAATTTGGACACTTAAACTAGAGGTTATCTTTCCTTTTGCTGGAGGAAAAGCTGGGTTTGTTTTGTTTGTTTGTTTATTTTCTGTCATCATTATTTTCTAGTCCACACAAGCCAAACAAAGCCAAACATTTCCCTCAATTCCACTTGCAAGGGTCTTAGAGTTCCTGAGTTATTTTTTTGGTTCCACATCAATCTGTAAATTAGACTTTTCCAATACTTCTGCCCCACCAAACAGACCCTCTTCCAAACTGTGGAATAACTAAGCACCGAGAGATTAGGGTGCTCTAATGTGTTGAGTGGGAATCCAGTGAAGTTTTTCTTCTAAGTCTATTGTGCTTCTGTCAATTCGTTCTTAATTGCTAGCATAAAGAGGAGCTATCCCAACGGAGAACATGGTACAAAGCAGGTTCTACATCACAATGACCACAGGTCTTTCCTGGGATTTTTGGGAACTGAGATGGATCTTTTACCATGATACAGACACAACAAGCACTGTCCTCTCAATTGACCAGAAATTTCACTCTCCAACTGAGGAAATAATGTGATGCAAGTTCAGTAAAAAATTTCTGTTTGAGATAGTAATTTCTAAAACAAGAAATGTGCAACATGCCTCAAAAAGCTTTCTTCAGATAAGTCCTACAAGCTTTAATCTGGATAAAGATTCAGAAAACATTTTTTTCCTCCATATTTTTAAAGATGTGCATGTGTGTTTGTAAATTCAATAATTTATTTAAATTTCTTGGGCCCAGATGACAAGCATGTCATGAGGCATATGCTGTAACACATTTCAAGGGGCAGGCTTTGATAATAGCAGTTAAACCAGCCAAAGGAATGTAATCTTCAAGTTTAATAAGAAAATGTCTGATCCTTTCTTGAGCTGGAAAATCCTTTCACCTTCAAAGAAAGCTTTACAACTCCTGTGACTGCTCTAAGTATGGTCGTGTTGCATTTCAGAAACTGAAAATCTATGCCTGATGTGTACGTTCACCCCAGGAATGAAAGGTTTCCAAAATAGATCCAGGGTAAAACAAAAAGCCGTATAAATTATGTATTAGGCAACATTTCTTTTGATCATTATTGAGAACAAAACCCAACATATCATTATAGGATACTATGCATGTGACCACAGAATTGGATCAAGGAAGAGGAAAAAAACCCCACCCAAACAAACCCAAACAAATCCTGACCACTTACACTACTAAAAATCCACTATTTTGAAATTTTAGCCACTTTTCCTATTGAACACTGAATTACTGCAGTCAAAACTAACTCTGCAAGAAGCAAGCCATTTTACAGATAAAGGTTTCTAGGATTTAGGATGCTGCCTGTGGTCAAAATTTAAGGAGAAAAGCAGCTGAATTAAATGAACATTTTCTTGGTATATGGAATAACAAGTTTGAATCTGTGGTTTCTGCTCTCAGTAAAGGAAGGAATTAAAGCTGAGACTCTTATGTCTTAAGTACATCTCATAGATGAAACTGTTGCACTTTTTTATTAGATACTTGAGAATTTAAGTATTAGTCTTTGGAAAACATTAGGCTTTGGAAAATGGTAGTTTTGACATGGTGAGAGGGTAGAAATATTTTTCTTAAGGAGTTGGTTTGATTGTAATGCAAAATGAAGGAGCAAATTTCATAAAGCTTCGAAAATATCAACTACCCGCCCCCAAAATTCTTGGGGTATATTCTCCAGTTCATTTATCACATTTTCCTCATACTCACCTTATATCAGCTCTTTTGTGACATATTAAATATTTCATGAGAATTTTCCAGATCAAGTTACTGATTTTATTTTGCTATGTATTGTTTAAAGCTACAAAATTCTATCATAGCACCACTGAGTCAAAAGAGGTTATTACTATATTAAATAATGTGCCTTTTTAAGAATAACAGTATTTAAAGACATAAGAAATTTAAAAGAACAAAAAGGACATTTATTTATTGCATTATAACTTTTTTAGAAATGCAAAACTAAAATCAACATGATGCCAGCATGAACAATACAAGAGATCACTTCTGTTCTATTCTATTTATTTTATTCTACTTTAACTGAATACATAAAGACCATTGGAGAATAAATCAAACAAGACATTTAAGTATAAACTGTGTGGGAATTTGTGATCACTGCAGAGGAGTTAGTTAAAAAGAAGAGGAATCAAATTTAATGTGTGCATTACAAATAGGAAAAAAAATATACATCAGAAGCATGGTGTTGGTGCTTGTAACATGCTGAGCAGCTGGTCTGTAATACAGAATTCAGGCATGAGTCATAACAGCTAAAACCAAAGCTATATGACATTTAACCCTAATATCAAAATCCTAGTTTCATCGTAAGTTTTATAGTCACCCTTGGATGGTTTTTTTGCAGAACTCTAATTTGATTCCACCATCAAAACTTTTTTGAACTCGCTGATTTTGCAAGAGATTCAAATTTACATTGAAAGTTGATTTTCCACCAAGACTCGTGTTTTGAATCATCCTTTTGAAATACAATGATCAGACGTGTTAAGCATTACTTGTTTGATAACAAGACATAAGGATCTTAATTAGGATAATGTTTATTTCTTGTACGATGAGAAAAATGCAGTTTTAGCTCATTTGAGTTCATGAAGATGGACTTCTATTTCTTTCATTTAATAAAATAAAAAGAGAAATAGCAATGCAATCCCAGGGCTTTCATTTGGAAGGCTCTGTGTGCAAACCTCGGAACAATACTTTACATATTCCATGCTAATGTATAGCAAAAGCTTATAGACATGCAAATGGGCTCTTGTGAGGTGCTTTAGTCAAGAGCCAGCAGTACAATACTCCCTGTAAACAGCCTGGCTAGCTGTGGATAAATGAGATGCAGGGCAATACTGTAACACCACATCGCAGGGAACTGCAAGTGCTTTACCTCATGCCATTATATTGAAGGCCATTACTCATGTCAGCTATTCAAAACATTACAGCACAACTCTCTTAGCCTTTACCATGCCTGAGTGAAGCGTGACAATTTCAGGCAGTGCAATAGAAGTGAGAAACTTGAACAAATCTGACTGATAGTTCACAGGATTCCAGCACGCATTGCCCTTTGTGCCATGCTCACTAATGCATCCACAGTGCAGTGCATTAATCGCATTAGGTTACACATCAGTCCAAATCTACTGCCTCAAAAGCTCCTTCTCACAGAAGAGCTTTGGAAAGGGGCTAATGACCTTCTTTAGCTTTATCTAGAAATATTGTCACAAGGCAAAGATTGGTATTATGTGACTATTAGCATCAGAAGTCACTTCCTGATATTACAGATAGGGTTGGAAAAAATATCTCTGACTGACATAAAATCATAGCATTACAGAATGGTTTGCATGGAAATGGATCCTAGAGGTCATTTAGGGACACCTCCCACTAGACTATGTTGCTCAAATCTCCATCCAGCCTGGCCTTGAATACTTCCAGGGATGGGGCACCCTCAGCTTCTCTGAGCAACCTGTCTCCCTCCCCTCATGACCAAAGGCAGCTCACTCAGCCTGGCCTCTCGTACTTCTGTGTCCTGGCTCCTCACCCTCCCAAAAGCACTGGGCTGGGGACACACACCACCCATTCCTGGACTGGAGAGACTGGGAGGGGACAGAGGAGTCAAGATGCAGTCACCAACGTGCCAGATAAGAGGAAAGCATTTTTACTCTTTCTTGTTTTCTTGTCTTTAAAATTATTCATTGTGTAATCATGAAAAGAACTCCTAATGATGCAGCTGAGAGGGACCTTGATGCTGAAGGCCAGCACTTGGGCTGCAGTGCCAGCATGACTCAAGGAGCCTGTCGGGATTCTTTGCAAGTAAGCACCTTCAAAAATAATGACAGCTGGGTTCTAGGACAAACAGGAACTGCTGCACATTGCCAAGAGGTATTTTCTAGGGATAGTTGCAGGGGGAGTTATGGGAGGCCACCAGTGTTGATTATTCCTGCAGGCATGTTACTGGACTAGCTAGAGTCCTAATCTAGTTTGACAGCTGAGGTGTGCCCATCTCCATTTCAATCAACTTCTTCCCTCTCAACTTGTGTTTCACATAGATTGTACTGTCAGGATTTTCATGATGAAGCTTTCCTGCAGAGACATAGTGTTATAAGATTGGCAGGTAATTCAGGGGACTTTGGAGTTCTTCACAAATATTTTTCATAAAGCAAAAGACTTTTTCTCCCTGCATGGGTTACATAAAGCTCAGATTTTTTGCCCTGCACACACAAAATTTAATTTAAGTGGCTGTCTTCACACCCTTAGACATTGTCGTCAGACTGTGACCTATCTATGGCTGTGGAGGGGAAGAAGGGGAATAAGTAAATTTGCTGTCTTAATGATCAACTACAAGAGGCATGGAAAAACATCAGTGTGTACGTTGCTCTATCCCCTGAAAAGAGCTCAAACAAAGGACTCGGATTTGTCTTTAAGACTGTTCAAATCCCAGGAGCAAAGAACAGCTTCCTTCCTAAGTCCACCTGTAAGAATCTCTTAAAATTACATTCTGCCTTCAGCATCCCAAAGGAGATAGTGTATCAGCCATATATTACCATTCTGCTACTGCAAGCTACCTTTCCCATCCAAACACCACCCCTGTTTGTGAAGGAAAAAAACCATCTCATAGGAATTAGACTCACAGAAGAATATTGTCTTCTCTTTCACGTTCTTCCCCCTTTGCTGAAAAGAAATCTAACTGTGGCCAAAGCCCCAGGTTCTGTTCCCTCTCATTCTGTCTGTCAAAGTTGTCCTCGTAAATCGGAAGTTGGCAGTCTAATACATTTAATATTTCATTAGGGGTTGTGTTACTATTTTGTGGCTGAATACCAAGGTTTAGTCTAAGGATAGCAGAGTAATAATTTTGATTTCACATAAAGGGTAGCATATTGGAAATATTCTTCCTAACTAGACTTTGATTTATGCCACTGGCAATGTTATCTCTTCCTGCACTAAGTCATTAGCAAATAGTTAGTGGTTAAAAATGTCCTGAAACCAGACAGCTAAATCCATTCATTAACTATATTTATGTATTTGTGAGACAACAATGTCAAGCGAATCATAGTTTAGTTCCTAGATGGTTTCAGGCAATGCCATTTTCCTAATGAATATGCATCTCCACTTGCTTTTGAATAGTAGATTTTATCAAATTCTTGCATCTACTTTTCTCACATGATGGCTTCTAAATTTGAGAGAAAGGAAAATACATTTTTTCTATATTTTCCTGAAGTTTTGAAGGATGACCATTGTTTTATATGAAATGCCTTAAGAGAAGTGCTGGACTTAATGCTGTCTTTGCTCATTAACTTCAAGACTCATCTCTAGTCCTCTAAATACTTGTCTTGCCAAGAAAATCTCTTTCTCTTAATAAGGAGGCAGAAGTAACAGAACTATTAAATGAATTCAAGGAAATTTTCTAAGTGGGCCTGCCCACCTTCTGAAGGGATGACAAGACTAGACAGATAATGTAGGTCTAATTTCCAGCTTAAATGAAAAATAGGGAAGGAAGCATGATGCTAATGGTAACAAGCTGTCAGCAAAGGAGGTAGTTGTGTCTGTGGGGGGATGAGGAATGTACACAGTGCACAGGAAGATAGCTTTTATAGACATGAAGTAGTTACATAATATGATGAAATGCAGAGAGGCAGAGCTCTAGGGCACAATCATTCTCTACTAGCAAAATGCTCGTTCATGCAAAAGACATTTCCAAACAACAAATTAACCCAACAGGAATAGAAATTGCAGCTGTAAAGAAAAAAATGCCATACTCAGCATTAAGGTTATTCTGACTGATAACTGTGTGTGTGAGGAGTTTTTCTCTTCAGCTCTACATTCTCCATCCATTAAACAAAGTAAGCAATACAACCTTAAACGAGGTGCAGGAAAATACTGGGGAGATTTCTCCCTGTAAAATTTTGTGTCCTTTTGTACTTTTAACCTTGTTTCCTAAAGATGTAGTATTTGTCGTGGTACTGCTGGCAGGATGTCCATTAGACTGTTCCATGAATGTTCCCTCTCTTTCTAAAAACTTTGGGACCTATTTAGTCTTTTATCGAATTTGAAGTAAGGTCAGAAATCTTACTACTCTGTAAATTTGTGCATCAAGCAGGAAAAACCTACTCTTCCACAGGACAGAAGACAGGCAGAACTTTCAGGTTGTGCTGGTGCTTGACATAAGTGAACTTAATCATAACATTTTGTGATTTTTATACACCAAATTAAATATGTATTTAATATATTATAATACATAACCTCTGTGCACAATATTGAGGTGGACCAGATTGTTTAAGAGCAAGGATGTTCAGTATGATTTTGAGAGGAGAAAAATGAGGAAACTTCTTCTATTAAAGGGTGATCTTCCTAAAGTGTCTAGTGCTGGCTGCTCCTTTTTGAGGCATTTGCATTCATTACTGTTTCCAAGGCCAAAAAGAAATCTGGTGCTGGTATATGAACCAACAGGCAGAAATATATGAGACGGAGTGGAGACAGGAATGTCAATTTGTAGTTTCTTCAACATACTTTCAATGATAGGAAAGTACTAGTCCTTCAACAGCACCTTCTAGACATCAAGACAAGTTCCTTCAGAAACTGTTTCTCTTTCTCTAATCATATTTACTGTCCTTCTCATTTTCATATGTCAAATAGTGTCTGTTCTTACCTTTGGCTAACTACCTTCAATTTTTAAAATTTTTCCACAAAGCTTTATTTACCATGCTTTTTGATCCCATGTGTACTCTAAGGGATGCTTTATAGGTTTAATTTAATTTCATATCTTCTCTCACTTTCCATCTCATCTGTCGAAGCAGTGACACCGTTTCACAGTAGGTACTTTTATTAATAATTAATTGATTAAATAGTGTATAAAAAGTTAATCATTTGTGGTAATGCACTGCTATAAAACATGGAAGTTACATATTTCCCATTTTATTTATAAAAATTTTAGCATAAGAAGTTGTCAGCCCTCTAATGAGAATGAGAGGAGATGCTAAATATTTGATATCTATAAAAGGTACATTCTCTCTGCCAGTATGACCATCTAATGGACTAATTTCCATCTCTTATTTCTGTATCACCATATTCTATCTTTATCAAACCAAAACACTGTTGTAAAGGTGAAAAAACAAAAAAGTTTTTTCTAAGTATGAATCTAATGAAGAAGTTTGAGGTTCATAGAAAGCCATAATAACTGTCCTTAGGAAAAAAGTATAAATCCAGGAGAGCAACTGTATTCATTGTACACATTGATAAAATCTGAGACTGCATTTAAAAAGAAAATAGCAAATCATTATAGCCAGAGTATAGAACAGTGGAACAAGCCCATCTCACTATAAAGAAGTGGTGGTTAGAAAGATAACCCATAATAAGAGCCGTAGGTCTAACAACCTGATAAAATGCTACTAAAATATCGTGACTAGAGATGCTTTGTTTTCTTTACTACTTTGACATTTTACTTACACTATTACTTACTTGTTTTCAAACTGAATCTGGTTTCTCTACCCCAAATATACGCAAAATAAAGGAATTTCATTATTAAATTAATAAAAGCCTTTATCTCCCTTCTTATAGATCTCCTTCAAATTACTACTCACTTTCTAAATGCTCTGGAAGCCTTCAGTAACATGTCCTGGCTCATAACTGTATTAATCACTGAAATAACATGTGGTGATGCACTAGTTGATGAAAGGTATGATATTTAAGAATTCTTCTGAAAATGAATGCAGAACGCTGGATGATTCGCAGCAACCAGCAGGAGGCTCATCTTTTGATGTTGCAAGAGAGGGCAAGAAACACTGTAGAAGGTTAGTGAAAGATGAAACTGCTGTTGCTATCCAATTTATTGAAAACAATAGATAGCTTGAAGCCAACAAGTCTTAAATTTCTAATACACTCATACGTCTGAACTGCTTGGAGGAGCAGCACCTTACACAGTAATTTTTGTAGGTGAAGTTGCTCACGCATGTGATGGTACAGGTTAAATGTTGGTTACACGATGTAGGCACTTCTTAACAGAGCCTTAACTTTGCTAATGAGATTTAACCTATTTTTTCAGAAGGAAAATATTTCAGTATTACTTTTCCATTACTGAAATTCATAGTACCAAACTGTGCACATTTTGAAAATTATTTTCTCCAGTCAGATTAAACTGATCCTAATTAACATTAATATTACTTCAGTGAAACAGATTTTACAGTCCTGGATTACCTCTGTACCAACAAGAGACCCAGACCAGACTGGCTGAAAATGGGTGTTGGAACATTCCCCTTTCATTTGAGAAGCAGACAAAAGTCTTAATTTTTTTAGCATAACCAACATATATAAAGGTGCAAGGGATTAAATAAATTCTGGGTGATAGTTATCGAACAAATAAACTCCCAAAGCTCTATATTTTCTTTCTGATAGTTTACATTTTGCTCTTCTCCCGTGCACAATCTTTTCAGTCATTTCTTTTAGCTCTGTAGTTTATGTCATATTTCATAAATGTATTCTGTGCATAATTAAACCAGCACTGAAATTCAAAGTCATAATGAACTTAATGTTAATTTTATCACTGGCTTATGCAGAGACAGGATTTCATCTGGAGCAAAAGGAGGGACTTCTCAATGACTGAACATGCAAAAACGAATATTTTGCAGTTCAATCTCGGAATCTGTTTAGAAGATGCTGAAAAAAAAATCAAGAGAATAAATAATAAACTCTGCAGACGTAGCAATTAGTGGTTTTGAGAAGGCCTCCAACTGTTACCACAGTAATATTAAATTTTTCTGTCACTGAACATGATATATTATCATTAATTTTAAATGCCAGTACAAGTCCATTGCCATAATGTTGGTGTATAATGTGCATTCTTTGACAAGGGTTTGCAATTAACTTTTACTGAGGGCACTGAGTGCTTTGATGGAAATCTGGTAATTTTACTGAAGTCTGATCAGTAGGAAGCAAGATGCCACCTCTAGCATTGCCAGGTTTAGTTCTGTGTGCTCTCTTTTCATCCATGAAATGGAGCATGAGTGCCCTGCAACTGCACTCTGACAGTTCACAGGAAAAAGAACAGAAGCATGGGAGGTTCTTCAGCAATGCAACAGCCTTTAGTACTGCTGGTTCCTTATCAGGCTGAATACAGGTTATCTGCAGATAGCCCTGCCTTAAGGTAAACCCAGGCCTAACTCAGCAGAAGGCGATGTTTTCTGCACAAACCTAAAACACCCCTTATGATTTTCTCATTGCAGCTCAGGGCACACTCTTTCTCACTTCGGTGGGATCAACATTCCTTGATGAATCCTGCCATGACAGGCTTTCATCACAGCATGTTAGGTTCATGCACCAGTTAGGTTTTCAGAGGGTTTTTTGTTTTCTCTTGAGGAGGAACGTGGAACAACACAAACAGATGCAACAGAGGATATTAACTCTTGTTGGAGGTTATCCACTTCACTGAGTGAGTTTACAGAGGTCTAGAGATAGTCTAGTTATTGAGAGACAGCTAGAGAAGGACTGATGCTGTGAGATACAGAGCATGTTCAGTCTCCCTGATATGCAGCTGCATTTAAGAGTAGGTGGGCTCTTCAGGACCAAATACGGTCACAATTGCTGCAAGGACACATGGTAGAGTGAAATTTGTGCAACTGAATTTGAGAAGCAGGGCTTTAAAAGATGGAGTGTGGCATTTGTCTGGGAGCATGACACAAAATGGCTCAGAACAAATGGGATTTCTAATTTCCAGTGAACTTATTTAAAGTTTAATAAACCTTCAAAGAACAGAGTTTGGTGCATTTGGGCTGTTTAATTCTTTAAGCTCAATGTTGGCAGTTTCTCAGTACTTGTTGGTAGCTGTAGCTGGCTGGCAATCTGCCAAACAGAAATACTGTACTAAGCAGTCTTTGAAAGTTCACTAAGCAGTTGCTTCTGGTTCATTTTTATTTAGTTAGTTTTTTGACATCCACATGTTAGTATTTCCCCCCTCCCCCAAAATGTAGAAAAATAATGTGTGGTCTAATGAGGAATAAATACGATCCACCTAAATTTATCACTTGTATCTGTACAGCGGAATCACGTCACCAATCTTTGTTGTCCTTGCACCCTGTAGGAGTGGAGTTTCAATTGCTATCAAACACCTCATCACAGTATTTTACCTAATTTAATCTAGAGACAAGTGTATAAACTTATTATATTTTTTTTCCTGCAGAGTATTAACATTCAGACTTCATCCAGCTAGGGAGCCAGTTCCATTTGAATACTTATCTGATCTGATTAACCCTCCTGCACTGATGAGTTTATGGGAAACCTTAGAAAGGTGTATTTACTTCTGTTACTTTCAGCACCCATAGTCAGTGAAATCACAGTCCCATTAGAATAAGTGTGGGTTTTATTACTGACTTCAGGATTTTACTTCACCAGAAGAAAATCTTGAAGAGATGACAGACTAAGACAGGCTTCTATTCTTGACCTGAATTATACCTTGTGTTAGAAAATAGTAATAAAAAGGCCTTTTACTTGCCAAATCCCCATTTTTGGCCTCTGCTAAGACACGGTTGCAAACTGGCAGTCCTTTCTAATGATAGCGAGATGAGATCAAATCAGAAGCGTTGCTTATGGGAATGGTTGGAAGTACACTCTGACCAGAAATCTTAAGGACTGTAGGAAACACAGGAAAAACTAGCTACTGGATGAAAAGTCTGACCTTTTCACTGTTTCTAGGAACTTTGTTTTGAGAACCAGATTTTGTTCCTCCAGCCATCTCTTGCCATTCCCTGAGGGACAGAGACAAGCTTCCAGTGGCTGCACAAATACTGTCCATCAGTACAAATTGACCTCTACTTGTCACTCAGTCCAGTCATACCATCCGTTTATCCTTTGCTTCATTGCACATATTGGATGTCAGCGCCGGCCTTCTGGACAAGGCTGCTAAAAATGCAGTTGAATACAAATCTGCAAATTGGGCTGAACTGCTGTGATTTCTGGCTGGCCAGGTGACCTGTCCAGTCAAAGCTGGCATCATCCCCTCTCAGAGGATGTGCTAGTGGGAATGGCATTACGGGTCTAGCCAAACAGCATTTAGAAGACCGTCAGCGATTTTGTTGCTGGAAGCATCACGCTTTTGGCTCATAGTATGTTGCAGGGTGTTTCAAGTGTGTCATTTGTTCTTGGTATCAGAGCCAGTGAAATTATCAACTGTGAATAATTTATGTGAAGAATTCTGGCAGTTTGCATCTGAAATTTTAGTTCCATGAAGACTGGTATTTCACACAGATACAAAGCAAATGCATGCATTTCAAGTAATTTTTTTGTTAATATCCTCCAGCCAATAAATTCAGTGTGTACACACACATATAATTAATCTGCCTGATTCATCAGTAGCACTTTGCTTCCAAATTGTATTGAAGTCTTTCAGTGGTAAAAGGGAATTGGTATCTTCTTACTTATTTGACTGCTGGTTTGTTTTACAGGAATCTGCACTTTGGGTGAGGTTTTCCAAAGCCAGTGGAAGTAGTCAGAATTTCCTCTTGCACTGTCAAAGGTAAAACCTCTGTTCATCTCTGTGGGAGCAGTATGCCATGGTAATTTTTTCTTGTTTCCACCTTTCGCATTCCTTATCCTAAGGTCAAATGTGATAAAAGTTTGGTTTTCTTATAGAAACTTGCCTTTCGGAATAATCATTTCTGAAACACAACTTAAGATTGCGAAAGGTTACAAAAGACTAATACTTTCCCATGGAAAGATTTCTTCTTGAAAATCTTTCATATGCCAGTCCAGCATAGGAAAAAAGAGGGATTCATAAAAGGGACACANCTTTCTTCTTGAAAATCTTTTCATATGCCAGTCCAGAGGGATTCATAAAAGGGACACAGTTCATAGAACCATAGAATCATGGAATATCCTGAGTTGGAAAGGACTGACTAGGATCATCAAAATACAACTCCTGGCCCTTCACAGGACACCCCAAGAATCACACCCTGTGCCTGAGAGTGTTGTTCAAACACTTCTTGAACTCTGTCAGGCTTGGTGCTGTGATCACTTCCCTGGGGAGCTGTTCCAGTGCCCAACCACCCCCTGAGTGAAAAACCTTTTTCTGATATCCAACCTAAACCTCCACTGACACAGCTTCATGTCATTCCCTTGGGTGTTGTTGCTGGTCGCCAGGGAGTAGAGAAGACAGTAGTTACGCTATTAGGAAAAAAACATCTTTGTCACTTAATTCTATGCCTTGCTTGTTACATACAACCACACACCTCAGCGGAGCATAGGTGGTTTTATAAACTGCAACTTGCTTCACTTAAGGCAAGTCTGAGATCACATTTCCTAGCTACTGGCTGATTCAGATGAAGTTACTGTCTCTCTGAATTTTGTAACCCTCTGGAAGAGTGCATACATCCTTTACGACTTCGTTGTGTTGCAAAGCTTCTGCATTTGAGACAAGACAAAGATATTGCTACTTCTGGAGAAAAAAATAAATTTTTGGTATTTTTTTATCTTTGAATTACTGGAACAATGGAAGTGTGTTGACTACCAAATGACTATGTACACTCTTCCTCTTTACACCTTTATAGCATTCTCTGTTGGGCAAAGCAAGGTCATGTACATCTGTGGATACTTATACGACAACATCATTTGATTTGCACAGCATCTGTGTCTGGACTGCATATGTGTATAATTTATATGTATAAATATGTGCATATAAAAAAGCATTTGTAATTCTACTGAAATGTCAACCTTAATTAGCACACGTTCAAAAGGAGAAGCATGTTTTCCCCTAGAGTTTAAATTCTAATTAAATCTAAAATTTTAGACATTTTGTCCTTTATTGGAGAAGGAAAATAGCCACTTACTGATAGGAAAAAGGAACTTTAGGTGTCTGCAACATTTCATAGATACCCACGAAACAGAAGTGCTTCCCTCGTGTAAACAGGTTGCTGACCTTTTATAGCTCATCAAGCAGAGTAAAAGGTGAAGTGTAAACATTTTCTGATCTTCTTTGTCATAATCCTGCTACTTTATCTTCTATTTACCTTCTAAACGTAGGCATAGATTGCTCAGATGCGCCATCCACAAGCAGTCAATTTTTCTTGTTTCTTTATTGATCATGGAGGTTGGCTTCTGCATTTAGGAAAGTCCTGACATTGATGATCCCTGCTTGAGGGCTAGGGAAAGATCACAAAGAATTGTGCCTACTGATGGGATGCTGCTAATAAGATCATCAGGAACAAACCTGGACTTCCTTAATAACATCAACAAAGTAGAACGTCTCAAGACACTTAAAATGAAAATTACTTTCATGTCCTCAAGATAACCGGGGTCCTACCTCTCATAAATACTCCATTGAAAGCAAAAAGGGAATTGACAAAGTGTGACAGAATTTGAGAAAGATAAACAAAGTAAGTGGAGGTGAAGTGCATTTGCTGTGTAATACAAATGGCAGAACTTTCCGCTCATACTTCGTTGTTACCTGAAATGAGTGAAATGGGATTCTGTAGTTCACTGCTTAGACAAACCTCTATGAGTGACTGGTATCCACATAATGCAGCATTGTTTGGCCTAGACTGCCTGATTCCCTTCAGAGAAATACCATTACACCATTCTCTATTCTAACTGCGAGAGGCCCTTAGTCTTACATCTTAAAGACCCCTTAGATTCTGTCCATGTCACAACCTAAAAAAAAGAATTCAAGTACAAAATTGGATGTTAAAAAATGCATTCCAAATGCCATTGCTGGGCTCTTTGGGACTCTCTTTCCATCACTACTGATTTATTCAGTAACACACCTAGAAACTAGCTGGATGCCTGTTTGAAAAAGTGGTATTTTAATACTTTTTAATGTAATGTGGATTATTAATATATTACTTAAAATCCAAGATTTGCTTATTTTCATTTTCACACATTTTAAAAGGTTGCTGAAACTGCATAGAAATAATGTGTGAAATTGCTAAATGAGGCTATTATTTCCTTTTTTTCTATGCTAATGAATTCATTAACAGTTGTTCAGTTATTATCAAGGGTATTCTTTAGTTGTTAGATTAGAAAGATTTTTATCTTATTCTTACTGTAAATCTGCGCATTACATATCTGACAAAAAGCAGATGATTTCTCCTGCAGAAAACTAACACCCAAGCCCCCAAACCAGGAAATGTTCTCATAATTTCCTTGACTCTGATGTGTGTTTAAGCTCTTCAGTTTGCTTTTTGAGATTGTTCAGAATATCACAATGAACCGTGTAAACATGTCAACA
Organism: Pachycephala philippinensis; assembly: GCA_013397055.1. Taxonomy (NCBI): domain Eukaryota; kingdom Metazoa; phylum Chordata; class Aves; order Passeriformes; genus Pachycephala; species Pachycephala philippinensis. The sequence continues at coordinate 333,258 of VWZT01006840.1, forward strand.
ACCGTAAGCAAGGAATGATAATGTCAATGCTGTACTTATAACAGGCAGCGTGAACACTAAGGTATGGTTTTCCCTGTTGTATCATTTATCAAATAATCTTTCTAAGGCATATGATAAGATAGACGTCTGTTCTACACGTATATGTTCACCTACATTTTGTTTAATGAGGGATAAAAGTGCTTATCTTGTAGATGACGTTATTTTTTTCTCCTTACAGATTTTCAACACCCAACAATCAACATTCTTTAAAAATATAGCCCATTTAATCAAAAAACCTAAAAGTATTTTGAAATGAATTAATTAGTGACGCCTAAAGTCACATCTATTTGTGAACATATTTCAAGTACACTTCACTGTTTTTCCTGATGGTCATCTACTTCATACCTGTTCTTATTCCTGCTGTCTTTAGATTTATAACTTCTTTTATCCATGAGCTCTTTGGAGATAGGAGCTTGTTAGATACATTTAAGGAACATAGTACAGGAAGGTCTTGTTTCCAGGTTGAATCTTGTACAGTTTTATGAATTACAGATGGCCTTAGTACAGGACACAATAGGTGAAATTTATGATACAATAATCATTATAGGCAACAATTGTCCTTTCTAGAAGGAAAATTTGTGCATTAGATGTATGAGAAATGCAAACTGAAGAGAAGTGTCTTACACAATATTGTCTTTGATACTTTGCAAGTCTGTAGGGATGGTGTGGGGTCACACGTGTGGCTGAAGTAAACTGTAAAAAACCTGTGAGATAATCCCAACCCGTGGGGTAAGTAAGATTCACATTACCAGGCTTGCATGTGCTCACATTCTTGCAAGTGCAAAATCTTCTCTAGACTGCTCTGCATTCTCTCTGTTCCTATTACACAGCAAAGATGTGCACCCTTGGTTTCTAAATGGGTCAAACACTAAATGGCATAACCGTTTAAATAACCTTATGAGTGGAAAAAAGAGGAAGGTGAAGTTTTAGGACAGTCATTATCCTTTTGAAGGCTGTGGTGATGTTTAACATGTCTAAAAGTAACCTGGGATAATACCTAGAGCACTCAGTATGTGGCAGATTAAAACCTCTCTTCTCTTGCAGCAGCAACAGCTACTTGACAGTATAGATGAACCAGCTACACTTGCCTTACTGCAGTTCCAGCCCTTTTCCCTGGTGACATGGCTCTTTCCAGTCATTCGGAGATGCTTCATAAGGCAAAACAAAGGCTCCTGCCTGCCAGCAAAACAAAAAGTAGCCCCACAATCATACTGTGTAGAGATACACCACATAAATACACTGGTCACCCCTGCTAGTTACCCACCACTTCCCACCCTGAGTCCAAAGGGAGCGTTTGAAGATCAGGAGAAGTTTTCTGTCCTGTAAGAACATGCTAGGTGTTGTGAAAGGAAGGTTCTTTTTATACTTTACTTCCTACCACAATATGGAGAAGCCACCATGAGACGTGGGTTCAAAATGTACAGAGGTACAGAGACGTCTATTGCCTACTGTGAGATGAATTAAAATGTATCCAGCAGAAAGTATTCAAGCAGTGTGAGATAAGGAACAGCAAATTCCAGATTTTGTAGCATGTGACAGAAAATAAAGTTGTTCCCAGAGAACAGCTGCAGTGCTGGGATCCTCTGATTAAATAATTTGCCCGAGGCCTAAGGGAGCAGGGAACTATAACCATCGTTGACAAATGCCCGCTTTTACAGTCTATTTTGGCTTTCAGGATCATGTGTCTCCTATAAAAGAGAAGCTACCATTCAGATGAAAGTGACGGGCTTAAGGCAGAAATTATGGGTGGAGGCTTCTGTGCTTGTGTTATGTGGGCAGACAGATGAAACAGCCAGAGAGGTTCCTTCTGGCTTAAAGAGCTCTAGGAGTTGAGCATAAAAGATTATGGCTTCCCAAATAAGCTGGGTCAAGTGTGTAGGATAGATCCTGAGGGAGTTTTGAAAGCAGAATGCTGGGGTCTGACAGGTCAGAAAGGGTATCTTTGAAAAAATAAATCAGTGTTGAGCTCCTAACATAAAAACTGCTCTGAGAGAATTCACAAAAATGCTCCATGTGCTTTAGGTATATTTGTTCCAAAATTATATATGCTTTCCAATAAATTTTGGACAACGATATGATCATTGAGAGTAAATTTTAAACTTTCATGCACATGAATTGATATTTTATTTTAAACTCATGTATACTGAAAAAATATAAAACATGGGGACCACAAGGGCTTGAAAAACCTTGTTCTCTATGCCAGTGTTTAGACAGCCAGAAAAGTCACACAAGCATCTAGCTTCATTGTTGCTTTTAAGACATGAAGAATTACTTTATATGGATATGATGAGACAAAATTAAACTTAAGACACTAGGTTAGTCAATAAATTTTGCAATAGTCTAACTTTTCAAGGAATCTTGCCTTAAGCCATGAGTACAATGGGAAAGACACGTATATTTTCTTTTTTTTTTTTTTAGTTTCTACTGCCATTTATCAGTTTTCTCCATTTAAAGGAATCAGTGTTTCATCAGCTTTATAATTACATTTGTCCAGTCAAGAACTAAAAGTATTATTACACATTTCATATATCTACCTGAGAAATTGTGATGGGCAGATGTGATATGAAACTGTCAATCTGCAAATAAAAAATAAAAATGACGTTATGTACCAACAAACAGGTTCTAAGGAATAATATGGACATTGCTAATGGACATGCTAATGTCACTAATTATTCCCATATATATGTTTTTCCCCTCTGTGCTGCAAATAACATGAGGGATGACTTCATAAGCAACTAAGATGTGGTTTGAAAATTGTTCAATGTTTCCGTGTTTGAATGGTTAGCAAGCAAGATCCATCTATTTAAAAAATGCTACCATTCTCTCTTTAAAGATGTTCACCTTTTAAAATTTTAAAATCTTATTTTATTAGGATGCTAGTCTTGATGTGATCCTGTCCTATGGATATAGACTTACAAGTCCCTATCAGTGGACATTTCTGACAGAGGAAAGCTCCAAGTATTTCTTTCTAATGTCCTTATATAGGCCAAAATTTAATCACCCCTGCATAAAAGCCTTTATAATTATCAAACAACATTGCCAAATTCAAAATTCCTAATGAAACTGAAATATTAAGAAAAAATGCATGTGTAAATTTCTTTTCAGACACGTAAACATAGACGACAAGGTGGATTTTTAAGCTCTGACATCTATTGTATCTTGAAAGCTCTCCAAACATAATTATTAAAAAAGTGGGAAAAACCTCAAGGTGCCTGTTAGTCCCCTTTAAGAGCAGCATCTCTAGGCTCTTCTTGTTTTGTACCATCTTTATACCAACATGACTTAATTTTTTCTTCAACATCTTCATACTTCCATGACTATCCATGTTCATAGCAGTAAATTCATGCTATTAATGTTAGAGTAATCTCACTAAACACAAATAACAGTTTATGTTACAGCAAATCTCGTGTCAAAGGAGAGAGATAGGCCATAATCTCTGTCCCTAAACCCCAGGTGCATATAGGGATGCTGCTGCCCATGTGTCGGCCAACATCTCTCCTTTCTTTATGTTTTGTTTTCTGTGTCAGAGGTGGATAAGAGAAAACAGAGTATGGCAGGCATGGAGGGAACAGTGGCTGGGATGGAGGGAAAAAAATCTTGCCTGCTATGTACAGCTGTAGAAGAGAACTAGAAGCATTTAGGAGGGGATCTTACAAGGGAGTGAAACAGCCAGGTCTTTGCATTTGTAATTCCAGGTTCCTTTCCATGTGGAGACAGAAATACAGCATAGGCCCTAACAGGCTGTTGTAATATTGTTCTGGATTATGTTTGGAAAAATGTTACCAACAGATTAGTGAAAGTATTGCTCTCAACCTGCTTTCCAAGCGGAGAGACAGTCTAGCCTAGGGTCACTATTTCAGTCAAATACCAATTTATAACACCCAGTCCAGTAGTGTGATGATGGAAATATTTTTGTCCTGTTGTAGGTGAGTTTGCCTATTGTTAGCCACTTGTAGGTTCTTCTGAAATTATTGCTACTTGCAAGTTTTTACTAATCTTTCCATTTGCTTACAGTTTCTGAGGTGAAACGTACAACTTCTTTCATTCTTGCTTCCTTTGTGCTTTGCAAGTCCCAATGTTTGCACACCAATAGCAATTTTCTTAATGTTTTTGCTTCCCAAGAACTTCTCTCTAAATAAAGAAATTAAAAAAAAAAAATCTGTTTGAAATTGGATGAGTTTTCATCCTTATTACCTTATTTTGTAGGCCGACAAATATTTGTTTGGTGTAGCTATGAAAATTCATTCCTCTTTTCAGCTATTCCTATTCCTAAATATTAGATCTGTGTTGAAAACTGCATATTTGTTTTGCCCCAAAACTGCTCACTATTTCTGTTGGCTTTACATAAGCCTTTTCTTTTCGGCTGGAAATTTCAAAGCACTTTCAGTGGGATTTTTAAAGTGCAAAATTATTTAAATTTGTTTCTTTAGTTCTTTCGTCTCACTCACCTTTAAAAAAAAGTATTTTCAGACTATGCATTGAAGTTGGAAATTCATGCCCATGCTAAGGGAAGCATAAGAAACTGTTTTAAGCTTTCTAACCAAAGTTGCAGTGAGGCATGAGCATTTTGTTGTGCCCTCAGCAGGATTGGATTTCATTCTGAGCACCAGAGACCTCAGAGCACTTTGAAGACTTGCCAGTTTGTCATTAATCCTTGTGTTTCTGCCTCATGGTTTTCATATCGTCAGTAGCTTTATTATCCGTGTTTCTCCTTCTACATGCCAGGGTCAATAAAATTCATGTGAGAAGTATACTATTTTACCAGCCAGAAATATCATAGTGGCTAGGATAATTCCATGAGACTTGGAAATGCTTATGAGACCTCTGTCTCGTGCCTGCTCACACTGCAGGCATGTCTGCTGAGTGAGAAATGCCAGCAAGTCTCCCATGGCAATACACTGGGCTGACACTAAACTAGCTGCAGGCTCTTTGGGCAGATTGAATAACAGGGTCTTGTCCCACGTGGCAAGTGGTAATTTGCCCAGGTGGGACAGGATTGCCATCATTGGAGGTCAAATCTGCATGATTTACTTCAGTGTAGCAATACATGTTGAGCATGACAAGCAGAACTGGGCTCAATGTCTAACTATTAATTCTGCTTCACGTTCAATTATCAAGACATAGTCAAATTCCACACAAGAAAAAGAAAGCACAAATAATGAGGAACAGTTTTGCTCTTCTCTAGTTATTTGTCTGGATGATTCTCTCTCCTCTTTGTATGTATTTGAGAAAATATTTCTTTTGGGCCATAAGGATTAGCCTCTGAAGTCAGAGATTGGATTAGACATCAGTTGATAAAGAGTGTTCCCCTTCTGCGTGTCCCTGAAGAATCATGGAATTATAGAATGGTTTGAGTTGGAAGGGACCTTAAAGATCACCCATTCCCAACTCACCTGCCGTGGGCAGGAAGACCTTTCACTTGACCAGGTGGCTGAGAGCCCCATCCAGCCTGACCTTGAACACTTCCAGGGATGGGGCATCCACAGCTTCTCTGGGCATAAGAGAAATGGGACTGTTACATTCATGGTGCTCACTGTCTTTCCCTGTGGAGGGCACCATAAATTCAACATTGCTACTTAGCACAGCATCACATAGAAGGAGCAGATGGGTGTTTGAGGGAGAAAAATCATCATTTAGTGTTTAGAGACATAACTTTTATTAATCAGAAAAAAAACAGAACAAAATTTTGAAAGAATGTAAATAAATAGCTATTTGTTACAATAAGCCATAAAAATAGACTCCTTGCAGTGAATTAAGAGATTTTATTTTTCCATGAGTTCTGCTTTAATGTAGGCTCCCATAAAAACTGACTTGGACTTCTACATGGAATTGAGATGATTATATGCTGTATTTAATAACCCCTGTCAAATAAAGGTACAAACCCAATTAAGCAATAAATACATAAAAATTTTTACAGACAGTTAATGAGTAGCTTGCATTTTTATAACAGCAATAGCATATTAAAAAAAGCATTAGCTGTTCTAGTATGGCTGAAGTAGTTGTACTGATAAATTAGTCCTTCTGGCATTGCGTGACTAATTTTAATCACTTGGAGCTGAGGAGATGTGCTTGGTTTAGAATTTGGGCTATTATTCTTAAATTAAATTTAAAAAAGTTAATCTAAGTATCTGTTCATATTTGTAAAATATTAATTGTCAAAAAAAATTAGTGTTTTCCTGTTAAAGCTAATGTTCTCAACATCACCAGCATCTTGGGCTCAGAGATATCTAGGATCAATACCAGCAAGTAGATACTGAAATCACCTAGTTTATAGTTATAAAATGTCATGGCAACTTTTTCAACAAGAGTTAAATAAAGAGGTACATTTGTGTAGTATCTTAATTTCAGGAATATGACATTAGTTTTGCCCATTTGGTCTGATATGAATAAGTCATGTCTAAATTTACTTTGAATTAAGGATGAGCAATAATTAGGATTCCATCCCCTCCACCTCCCTTTCTCTAACTTAGTGACTAGATGAGATAGTTAGCTGTTCCTTTTTCTTTCTTTTTTTTTAGGAAAACCTATTAGTTATTAGTTATTGTTGCAAGTCACACTGAACAGAGCATGCCTCCTGTTTGTTTCCCTGGCAAGTAGGGAATTGCACATGCTGTAGATAGTGGATTCCTCATTTCTGACACTAGGAAACTTAATGGTCTTAGGGGAGCGGGAGAGTACTATCTGGAGCCCAAAGCGTGGCAGTCAGTTTCGTACCAGTGACCTCTTCTGGGGTCATGAACGGAATTAGATAGATGAGAGAGGCTGCTGGTAGTTCATAAGGGAGTGGTGAAGGTGGTTACAGGCAGGCAGAGAATCACAAGCTACCCTGAGGATTACCTAGTCTTAAATTGGGGCGTGACTTCACTATTAAATCACTATTTGAGTTTAGACCAGGAAATGTTAAACCTCTGTATTGTTCTTGATTGAAATAAAGTAAAAATTCAGATGTTTCTTTATGTTAATCATATGCCTTTAAACCACTTCATAATGGAATGAAGGATACCAAGCAATAAATTCAAAAGCTTTAAAAATGAGTTTGTCAGATATTTTGTGATATGTCTATTCCTGCAATGCATTTGACAGTGAGGAAGAGCCAGGTGGTGTTTTTATTTCTACCAGATAAAACTTATGTCCAACTGGTTTAATTTGTGATCTTAAATATGTTTATGTGACTTGTGGCTGTTGTAATATATTAGTAATACTGCTTCATAACCCTGCAGCATATTGCAAGTGAAGATATAACACTCTTATACACATTAATGAATTAAAGTTCAAACCACCATTACCTGACAAAGAACCAGTGTATCCCTCCTGAAAAAGAATCCATGATACCTATTATTTTAAGATAAAAAAGCTAATAAACCCCATGGGCCATTGTGCTGGTTTTGGCTGGGGAAGAATTTTCTTCACAGTGGCTAGTTTTGAGCTGTGTTTTGGATTTGTGCTGGAAACAGTGTTGATAATTCAGGCATGTTTTTGTTATTGCTGAGCAGCACTTGCATAGAGCCAAAGCCTTTTCTGCTTTTCATAATGGCCATGCTGGTGAGGGAGCTGGGGGTGTGTGGGGAACTGGGAGGTGACACAGTGGGACAGCTGACCCCAACTGGCCCAAAGGATATTCCATACCATATGACATCATGCTCAGTATATAAAGTGGGGGTGTGGGGGGGACATTCAGAGTTGTGGCATTTATTTTCCCAAGTCACCATTATGTGTGATGGAGCCCTGCTTTCCTGGAGATGCCTGAAAACCTGCCTGCCCATGGGAAGTAGTGAATTAATTTCTTGTTTTGCTTTGTTTGTGTGGCTTTTTTTTTTTTTTTTCCCTATTAAACTGTCTTTATCTCAACCCACAAAGTTTAACACTTCTCTGCTTCTTATTCTGATCCTGCTGGTGGGGGAGTGAGTGAGAGGCTATGTGGTACTTGGTTTCTGGCTGGGGTTAAATCACAACAGCCATCTTTAATTATATCTCTTTCAGAACAGAAGTCTGCATTTGCTTATGAATGTCATAGGTGGAAAATCAAACTTCTGCAGAAAGGTCACAAAGCTTTCAGAATTTGTTAGTCTTAAAGAAAATCTTGTATAAAAACTAGCCCATATGTAGGATTTCTCATGTGAAGAAGAAAGAACTACAAAAGTTGAGCCAGGTCTTTCATTCTTGAGGAAAAATGGTTGAGTCATTTTATTTTAGAAATGTGTTTCTATATAAATCTCCTCCATAGAATCACATATTTTTTTGCAGAGTTTTTTTCTTTTCCTTTAGGAGATTCTTTCCCTTTTCCACCAAATTGAAGTGTTGTAAGAATTTAAAAGAAATTAGGATTGTGAGCTTGTGCTACATTATACTCTTCTATTCTTTTTTACTTCTATGAAGTGACCTTATTTAAAAGCACAGGTGGTGGGAGTGAGTCATCCCTTAGCCCACACCACCCCCCTGCTCTTGGTGCTGTGGAGGTTGAAGCAGGGAGATGGAAATTGAGGTCCTCCTTGGAAAAGTGTCAACCACAGGTAGTATAATTTGCATTGTAACTGATTATCAGAAATTATTTTATAGATTATTTGTGAGCTGTACCCACATGTTGGTGTGTTAAACATATTGGGGCCAAGGAGGTAGATGGCAGCTTCAAATGGTTCATTTGATCCAGAAACCTCAGGTGGTGCTTGACTGAAAACATCCATTTGCCTACCATCATCTGTTAGGGCCATAAAGAAAGTTAGCTAAAAGCTGTGTGCGGGGACCTTGTGACACACACTTTGGGCAGATGATATGAATAAATTTGGTCTTCTCTTATGTATGTATGCAGGAACTAATCTGGCAGGGATTCAAATAACCCTCTACTATTCTAATACCCTTCCTTATACTGGCTTGTATAGATCATAGTAGCAGATGAAGGATTTCACGGCTTTACCACGGTAATAATGCTGAATTTCATGGTTTGTCAGCTTGTCAAGGATTAACAAGACTGACATTAAATTACCAGAAGAGCTGTCATGTAGTAAAAGATGGAAATCTCAATTTTTTTTTAAGATATTTTTGCATTAGCTTTTCTTTTCTAGGAATCACTAATGTTCTTATTAAAGAGATTTAATTCATCTCCCACTAACAAAAGTTATATGCCATTCACATATGGATCACTCAGATATGTTTGAATTCAGGGAAAGCCATAGAAAACCAACCATTTCAGGCATGGAGTAATCAGAATATATTTTCTTTATATTTGTTCTTGGACAATATTTGCCTGGTACAGAGCATTAATTCATGCATGTGTAAGGAGAATTTAATTAGAATTTACCTGGAATGTGTAATTTCCTTCATGAAAGCACTTTTCATAAGAGCAAATGTCACTGGTCTTTATTTTGTGCTCAAGAAGTTTCTAAGCAGACTTTCCAGAGTGTGATTTCGGGCTTATTTCCCAGTTTTTCCCCCCTCCATATTATTCCTGTCCCCAGTGTCACAAGGCATTTAAAACCACCTGTCCACTGTTGAATGGTCCATGGTCAAATATTTTACATATTTCAGTTTTACTACAGCTAGCTCATGTCACTCACTTAAGATCTATATTACAGTGTTATTGCACAGACTCTCACATTTTCAAAATATAGTTTGTTTTTTCTTTTTTCTCAGAATAATGACATATGTGAAATATTACTCATGGCTATATACCGAAGAGAGAAATGATATTTTAAGAAGTCCATTTATAAACTTTTATGTGTCCTTTCTTTGTCTGTCTGGATCATAAGTCAAATATATTTATTATGGTCTTTCATTTAATACAATTGCAAAGTTTCTCTAGTTAGTTCCTGTCAAGCTTCTTATACCTGATGCAAACACAGAACTCCCTTAAAAAGACCATGACACATTCTTTAAAACATATTGGTCCAAAACCATTTCTGCCTCTAAAACCTATCCCTACATTTTTCATTTATTGTTGTCTATGGGACCAATAGTTCAGGAATTTATGCCAGTACATGTACTCACAACGTGGATGTCCTGCAATACTTCACTTTTGCTTCATGAAGGCTAACTCCATGCTTCCTATGGAGATGTTTACAAGGTTGGTAAAGAGCTCACAGGAATCTGGGATCCCAGGTTTCCAGAAAGGAACTTGTACATAATTAGAAGTCTCTCCAGGAAGTCAGGGATGGATGTAGAGTAGGAGAAAGTAAATAAGTTGGCATGGGTGGAAGCTGAAGTGGATCCTCAGAAGGAGCAATGAGCATCACCACCTTAACAATTTCACTTCCACATTTTTGCTTTTCTGTTCTGCATTGTTTTAATTTATAGACTCTCGTGAAGGTCTGTACCAGTTTTCTCAGTGAAACAGAATCAAAGTCCCACAGCCATGATATGTCAAGCTGGGCCTTAATTAGTGAGCCGAACTCCTGGACAGTACAGTGCCCAGAAAACAAGTGAAGGGTTAAAGTGTGGATATTCACATGATAGGCTACAGTCCCTTTCTTGGTCTTGTTTACTTCACAGATATGTATGTAGCCAGCTGCCTGCCAAAGCTGTACCCTTTCCATAAAGTCATATTTATCTATAGAATAATGAATCAGACAGAAAATCAATGCGACATTTCAAATATGGCCTCATTAGTGCCCTGGTTTAGTGTCAAGAATAAATATCCAGCAAGTTGCTCAGCATTTCTCTTCTCACTTCCTGGAGTTGTATTTTCCTTGCCTTATTGCCTTTACACATTGTGTTGAATTTAATTCTAGCCACTAACCCTATGATCCTTAGCTTGCTCTGTGATTTATGGTTATGATCTTTGACTGGTTATTTCTTTATTTGTCCTGCAGATCTTCTAATTTACATCTGCTCCTATGAGTTACATAAGCTGCTTACTCATCCCACACTCCTTCTGCAGAGTTGCTGCAGACTTTGCTCCACTCCCTGAGTCACATGCAGCAGATGAACTGTGAAAGAACAGTGCTCTGTACTCATAGGATTGCTTTACCTCCTCACAAAACTTACTATTTCTATTTACAAATCCACTCTGCCTCTGATCTCCCCAGTCTTGACTTTCTCTTTTCGTATGCTTCAGAGGTTTTGTGTCATTTACCATTTCTTGCAGTCTAGGAGAGCAGAATGACTTCCTTTGAAGTGATTCTGGATTAAAGAAATTCACACCTGTCTCCTCATCTTTGTCAGTCATCTGTTACCACCCTTCCCTGCCATCTCCGTTCTTCTCAGCCCAGTTGGGTTTTTCAATTTGTTTGTTTCATGGTGATGCACGAGAAGTTCAATAGAGGAACTGATCTGGACTACAAACAACTTCATTTTGTTTTATGTGAAGCAGGCCTCATTAGAAGCAGTGTTGCACAGTACTGTTGATGATGTTCTGGAGAAATATGAAAGAACTACCAAAATGCTGAGAGCCTGATAGCAATGAGGAAGAGTAGCATTGAACAATCAGTGCAATACCATAAACAAGCATTGCCATCAGGGAAATGGTCTGCAGAAGCATCATTGGTTATCAATAACACTCTCTTTACATTGTTTAAACAACGCTACAAGCTAAATAAGTGTTGCATCACCTGTCTTATACAGATAAGTTTGCAAAACCAGTTAGTGGAAGTTGACACTTGGAGAGAAAGACTTGGATTTTTCAGTTCTGAGTTTCAAGTTGTAAGGTCTTGTTAGCTCCACTTCTTCCTCTCTTCTTTCTTCTTTTTGTTTCTTTACTTTTACAATGTCCAGCTTTTTTGCAGTCTAAAATTTCTTCTATATTTTATCATATATCATCTCTGATTTTCAGTAGATCTGCTCCAGGCAGAAAAGAAAGGGCATTTTTATTAAATCAGATAGAAAATGCTATTTTTCTCAGTCCTCTTCTTACTTTTTTTTTTTTTAAATGTCATATCACGTACAATAAGGTACAATGCCTATGGAAACTGCATGTTCTGTACCATACTTGCCTTCAAAAATAACTAATAAGAGAAATATATAGACTGTCATGAAGTGGAATGTGGAAAGAGACATTATTTCAGGTTTCTTGAATCCCATGACTTCACAGGTCAGATTCTTGTGAAAGAGTTATGCAGGAGATTAGAAAGCCTGTAGTACCTAATGGAAAAGTAAAAGCAAGTCAATCCTTCATCCCCCCCCCCTTTTTTTTTTAAACTCCTAATTCTGTTGCCTTAAAATGTCAGTGAATCAATTCAAATAGTTTGAACAGGTTTGGAAAATGTTTGTAACTGCAACTTTTGTGGAACATTGCACTACCGTATTGGTGTAACTTTGTAGCACTTATTTTCTTATAACTTCATGTATCAGATGACATTGTTTACTGTGAAAAAACAACTTGCACAAACACAGAAGTTAACTTATTACTCTGTATGATAAGGCATTATATTTGTAACAAAGGTATAGCTAAAATTTCAAGTAAAGTGACACATGGGGGAGTAGATACAAAACCAGTTTCAGACATGGAAGAATATAGAGCTCAAAAGATCTATCTGGGAAGAAATACCAACTGTTTATGTTTTACTTTCTTTGACACAGCATCTACTGGGCAAAAAAAAATTGGATGTAACTTTCAATTTCTGCATGATAGGTTTTTATCCTTGAGTAGCATATAAAGTGGTTTGCTTTACATGCATGGGCAAAGAAATGTGAAAAGCAAGACAAGTCAATCTGCATGCAAAAGTAATTTCTTTTACACTGGATTTACACCAGAGTAAATCCGTTAACTTCATTTGGCTTTGATCCAGGTTTTGACTAAAGTGAGATGAGCAGCAGACTCAAACAAGATGTTATTAAGAAGACTGTGCTAACAACTAAGCAGGGATTGTGCTGGATGGAAAGTGAATATTTTCACTAAGTCAGTATAAGCAGAGTAGCCAGGCAAAACACTGAGGCTATTCTTCAGCACATCTTGAGTCCCGTGACTATCCTTTTCAAATAACGTACTTGGAGAGTGAAAGTGGAGTAGATAGTTTTCAATGCCAATGGACAGGGATCTGAACAGCTTAATTCCCAGAAAGGCACTTCTGCTCTCCCTCATGAGATACATGGCAAAAGAGAGCAACACTAACTGAGCTGAACTGAAGTCATACCTTAAGAGAAGTTTCAGATGTTCACCATCTTATCCAAACATTTGGATCATCTCCATCATATAAGAGAAAGTATATCATAATTGGAGAAGGAAAAGTTATGTTTTCCATCTCCTACCTGTGGTAGATTCTCCAGTGCTTTAATATTAAGGTTGAGGTAATTGATGATATTTGGTTTTTTAAAAATATTTCACTATAATTATCTTCACAATGATGTATTTTTTCTATTTTTTATTAGAAAATATTGTGTTGAAGAATAAATACAAACGTTGAAAATTTCTTCTTTCTCCATGTGTTGAATAATATGCCAAACTGCCAGTAATGAATATTTTCCCTTTATAAAGTGGTATTACTATGCTACATTTTCCTATGTACTCCATAATTCAGAGATTTTTACTACCTCTTCTCAATACACTAATTTAAGAATTGATGACCAGGTAGAATACATAATAATCAAGGTACAAGCAAGGAAAAAAACAGTCTATTAATAATTACTTATTTCATTAAAAATTGATGAAGCTATAAACTGTTCTTCTTAGAATACAGTGTGGTTTCCATAGAGAACAGTTTGGACACACTGATTTTTTTGTGTCCTTTTTTAAATTTTAGATCAGTAGCGTGAGAAATGTTAAACTGGTCATTAGTCTTCATTAAACCTGCCGATACAAGAAAATAAGAGTCAGCAGAGAAGACAAAGGAACTTTCATATATAACCTGGTTTTAGAAGACAACACACTTCTTCAAGCTGTTCTATTGGGCACCCTTTAATTTTATTGTTTAAACAGATTTTTCTTATTCTTACTGATGCCTGCTCAGAAATACTTTATTCTTTGTTAATATTTAATTTATCATAGAGAAATTTAGTTGGAGGTTCTGCTTCAAGCAAACACTGATTAGAGCAGCTCTGACCTTAATTGCACCAAAATAAACATGAGCAGCATTTTCTGAAACTCTTGATCAAGTGTCTGATTTTAGGAGATCAACCATGACACCATAAAAGAGACTTCATTGGAAACCTCATCACTTCCTTTGTTTTTTGTGCTATTAATGCATCTAAAATGCATTTCCCATGTAATTCAGTGAGTGAAGATTGGTTTCAAAACCGTACAGCAATAAAAATCTTTTCTTCAGTCCCTGCAATCCAAGGATCATGTGCATTGCACAGCAATCTGTTTTCACAGTGTTTGTGGCCTTGGGAAAGACAATATGTATTTATAAACAATCACATAAATGTATCACAATTTTAAAAGTTCCTCATTTACTTTGCTGGGAACCAAAGGTCTCTGAAAGTCATCTAGAAGGATGTTTGACCTCAGCAATATTGCTGTAAGGATAATGTCTTACAGTCAGTACCTTATGTCTTGCAGTAAGCACCTTAGGTATTAAGCTGTGAGAGCAGGGGACATGGAACCTCCCATTAATGCAGAAGCCCAAGATCCAAGGATTTGCCTCCATAGGTGGGTAGTTACAGCCTACTTAGAAAGATTTCTGTCAGCTGACATGTATGAAAATAGGTGCCAACTTTTTGCATCATTGTCAAAAAATTATCGCATGCAATAAAGTTGCTGTTGTTATTTATTGAAATTGGCCTCCAGTGCAAAGCTTTTCCTCGTGGAGATCCTAACAATCTCCAGGGGGGATTTCAACAGCAGCTGCTATTTCTAATACTGTAAGCAAGCAAGGAAGGAAGATGCTTTTGGCAGTGAATGCGAATGATTAGCTCAGGATGTAATTTGTATCTCAGAATTGTTTTGATAGCTCAGCACTTTCTTGGGTATTTATCTTTTCCCAAATGAAATAACAGTCTTTTCAACTTCAAATAAGTCCTGTCTATCTTGGAGTTACAGAAATGATGTCATGCAAAATTCAAAATTTCCACTACTCATATATTAAAACTCACTAATCAAGAAAATATTTAAAATGAAACTCAAACTCTAAAACTTCTACTTAAATAATCTTCTAAATATTCACAGATGCATGAGTCTAAGAAAAGCACAGAAGAGTCAAAGTCAGTTTTGAAAATGTAATCTATTATGATAAGATATGGCAAAAGATAACTTGGGCTACTCAGTTCACAAGAATTTCATTTGAGTCTCTGATTAGTACTTCTTGTGGTTGGTTTTAGAAGCTCTCCTGCTTTGTTCCATATTGAATCCTCCAGATTGTTCTTTCAGGCCTACTGAGACAAGCAATTGTCATCATTCCTCATATATTTAGGCCTCCTGATTATTAGATTTTGCAATAAAATGTGAGCTGGTTGGATGAGGCTGTTTTTTCTCTTTTAAGCAGGCGAGAATGGTACTGTGCAGTTGAATCAGTGGAGATAAAGAAGCAATCTCTAGTGGCACAATCAGTGAAGTTATTTCTGACTTTGGACTAAAGAAGAACCAGGAGTGAGAACTCCAATTATGGTAGCCTATGCTTTTTATTCTTTACATGGCCTGAATCACTCCAGGCTGCAATCTCTTTGATTCTTCTGGATTTGTGGTTTCTGTTGACCTTTTATTCATGTCTGCCAACACCAGCTTCCTTTCAAAGAAGTGACAGGTTGATTGAAACAAGTTTAAATTTTCACAAAGGAAAATTACTTTAGAGGTACTAAAATTACTTCTTTCTTGACTGACCTTTTTTTTCCTGACCTGCTTTGGCTTCATGCAATGGAATACAAGTCACGGAGCAACAACCATCTGGACCTGTCATTGGCACTTCCCTGTGCTGACTAATAACAAAGTGATAGCAATAGCTTTCTTAAATACATAAGTAAAAAAAAGTTGTTTACCAGATTTTCCTTAATAAATGCTTCTTCTTTAGCATACTAATGTTCAGAAGTCCCAGAAACATTAATTTATAAAGGAAAACTGTCATTCTCATGGCATTTGGTGCCTACATTTTTGATGTTGCTTTTTTTTTTTCCCTTAGGGTTTTCTTCAGGGATCAGAGACAGGAGGTTCTTTCACTAAATGATTTTCAACTGCCATTGTTGACCCCATAGGACTAGAATAACCTTACCTACCAAAATAATTTAGGCTGAAAGCTAATGATTGGCATTTGTAATTTTCAAGGGCTAATTACTACAATCTCCCTTTCAATAAAAAGGGGCACATGAGAGGCAAATTTTGCTTCTTGGCATCTGTAAGTATTACTGTTCACTGTCTCTGGATAATTTTTGTTTATACATATGTATTTAAACTTCAGTTAGGGATGGCAGTAGATTCTGAAGAGGTCTTTGTTGTTTTGCGCATTGTATCAGGTTTAATAGAAGAAATATTTTGCCCCTAGTGTGGTAGTCTTGAGAGACTTTAAACCTTCAGATTAGCAGGCAAGAATGTTAAAATATGTTAATTATGCTTTAAAATTAGGGGGGGGGTTGTGGGTTTTTTTTTTCCAATTTTGCTTTTCATATCTGTAAGAAATTGGATGGCAGCAGTACCTAATATTTGTTATACACATGAATATTTTTGTTGGTGTATTCTGAAAAAAAGAGCAAAAATGGAATATGTCATGCATGTGAAACAGTGCTCAATTATGTCAAGCAATGGATACCAATTGATGCAAGATATTTTTCAGTTCCCTTCTTCAAGAAGAGCTAAAGGAATGTACACTGTGCATGCTGGAAAACAAGTAGGAGAGTTTCTTGAATTAATTCCACCTGGAAAATAGGAAAATAATTTTAAGAAACTGATTCAAATTACTCTGTCATGTCTTGAAATAAGACATAGCTGTATACTTAAATAAGGACCAACCTTGTTTTTGTTACGTAAGGAGTAGAATATCAATGACTACTGAACAGAAATAAGTGTTATAAGAGATATAAGTAACTTTAATTCCTTCTGTGATCCATCTGTTTCCTCTTGATTCACCTTGACAACTAGCTTAAGTAACTATTTTGCAAGATGGTGTGTCAGAACTGCTATAGTTCCTGGAATGGGGGGAAGATGCAGAAGTCCCTGGGGAGGCAGCCTGCAGTAACCTGCACTGCTTTCAGTGCTTGGTGCTTGGGCTGAAAGGAGAAAGTGTGAAAGAGAAAATGATCTTTTCTGTCACTCCTCGCAATCCTCCTGTGCTGCGCATACTGATGGGGCCACCTGGACACGTATTGGAGAAAACCGTGTATAACGTAGGAGTGTGAAGCATTCTGTGGGTTTGACCAGACACATGGCTTTTCATTCCTGCCTTTTGCATATGGGCAGGGGACAAGAACATCTTGAGAAGGTTCATGAGAAGTTAAGCTACAAATTTAAAATCATAAGATTAGAAGGAATTGCTCCATGGAATCTAACTTGTCATTTGAATCACAGTGAAAATTCTCACCTCATCAACAGCCCACAGATAATCAAGGCAGAGAAGAGTTACTTAGTTTCTTCTTATGAGTTTGTTTGTTTGTTACTGTAGTGCGTTGACCCTGGCTGGATTACAGGCACCCACCAAAACCTCTCTGTCACTCCCCTCTGCAGCTGGACAGGTGAGAGAAGGGATAACAAAGGGTTCATGAGCTAAGGACCAGGAGAGATCACTCACCAAATACCATCACAGGCAAAACAGGCTTGAATTAGAGATATTAGTTGAATTTATTACTGACAAAATCAGAGCAGGATCATGTGAAATAAAACAAAACCTTACAAACACCTTCCACGCACTCCTTCCTCCTCCCCAGCTCTACTTCCTCCCCCAGCATCACAGGGAGACAGGGAATGGTGGGTATGGTCAAGTCATCACACGTGATTTCTCCCACTGCTTAGGGAGAGGAGTCATTCCCTGCTGCATCATGGGGTCCCTCCCACAGGAGACAGTTCTCCATGAACTTCTCCAATGTGACTCCAGCTCACGAGTGACAGCCCTCTGCCAACTGCTGCAGCATGAGTCAATCCCATGGGCAACAGTCGTCCCAAACTGCTGCAGTGTGGGTCACTCTTCCATGGGGTGCAGTCCTCCAAGGACAGGCTGCTCCAGGGCTTCTCTCTCTACAGGCCTCCCACAGGGTCACAGCCTCCTCTCTGCAGTCATCCACCTGCTCTGGCATGGGGCTCTCCACAGACTGCAGGTGCATCTCTGCATTCCCTGTGGATCTCCATGGGCTTCAGGGGCACAGCTTCTTCACTGTGGTCTTCACCTCCAGCTGGAGGGGAATCTCAGTTCTGGCACCTGGAGCACCTCCTCCCCCTCTTTCTCCACTGACCTTGGTGTCTGCAGAGTTGTTTATCTCACATGTTCTCGCCCTGCTCTTCTCTCTCTGCAATTTCAATTGCGCAACAATTTTTTAAAATCTTCTTAAAAGTATTATCACAGAGGTATGGTGTTATCACCATTTGTAATTTGCCCAGCCTTGACCAGCAGCACCTCTGTCTTTTGAGTTGCCAGGGATTGGCTCTGCTGGATATGGAGGAAGTTTCTGGCAGCTTCTCACAGAAGCTACCCCCGTAGCACCCCTGCTACCAAAGCTTAGCCATGCAAACCCAATACAGTTACCCTAAATCATCTGCATTTATCACATTTTACCTGCTATTTTCTTCTTAGTTCAGCTTTTTTATGGGGTTGTCTTATACATGGAATTTAGCTGAAATTTTGAGCTAGATACATCAGCAGCACCTGTAGTGTAAATCTAGGGATGTCTCTTGTTTTGTTAAGGAAATTTCTTAGGCTTTTCAGGCCCAGCTAGACTTTGATCTATTAGCATTTATTGGCTCATTAGATCTGATAACCCTGGGCAAAGGATCTTCAACATTGTTGAACTTTTTGTTCAATTGCATTACAGGCTTGTGTCCTTATTTGCAAGGTTGTTGGGTTCTGCAAATGTTTCCTAACCCTTGGACTATTTGCTGTTATGTGAAAATAGAAGATTTTCTTTTCCTGTTATTTTCAGTAGCTGGGCACAAGTTCAACAGCAATCCTAGTAACACTTCATCACTCACAGATCAGTTCTTATAATTAATTTTGCATTTCAGTTTTTCTTTGAAAGAAAACAAAAACCTAGAAGTTGCCTTTTTTATTTTAAGATGCTTTTTTAAAATTTTATTTATTAAGAAATAATTAAACAATATTTATTAACAAATAACTTTTTCACATATCATAGAATGGTTGGATTGGAAGGGACTTTAAAGACCATCATGCTTCTACCCCCCTGCCATGGGCAGGGAGACCTTACACTAGACCAGGTTGCTTAGAGCTTCATCCAGGCTTGGCCTTGAACACCTACGGGGATGAGGCATCCACAACTTCTCTGGGCAATGCCTTCAAGTCCCTCACCACCCTCACAACAAAGAACTTCCTCCTAACCTCTAATCTAAATGGACACTCTTTCAGTTTGAATCCATTCCCGCTTGTTCTGTCCCCACATGCTCTTGTAAAAAGTCCCTCTCTTTTTTGTAGGTTTCCTTCAGGTACTGGAAGACCTCAAGTAGATCACCCCTAACCCTTCTCTTTTCTTTGTTTGTTCTTCTGAACAAACCAAATTCTCTCAGCCTTATTAAGTACATCTGATTCGGTGGTTAAGTACATCTGATTGAGTTTTTAAGGAAATCGCCCCCAGGAAGCACTTTTCAAAAATTTATACCATTTAACCAGGAAAAACTCATCTTTCATCTGATTTGAGACCGAGGTGACCATTTCAGTTTGTGGACAGGATCAAATCCAATTAAGATTTACAGCCACACCCCCACTCCCCATCCTTAGTCAATTATTTTGATTTCGTTTTAAGCAATACAACTAGAAGTCTGGAAAAGCGTGAGACTATGTAGAAATATTTTCCTTCTTTTAAATTTTTGGCCAGAGGGAGAACAGGAGACTACAGCCCACATCATGCACCCAGACACTTTTCCCAAATTCCTAACTTTCTGACAATACTCAGGATCTTCCTGGAAGGAGATTCCAGTGATGCACACTGGTGGTCTTCTCATCTCTTCACAGAGAAGTGCTTACAATTTTATGAAAAGAAAACCAATGTATAGCAACAAAGATGTTTACAACATCTTGCAGTCTATTCCCTGAATCACTTTAACAAGCAGGATACACATCCATGTCTGAAGTCATATGTGGTACATAGTTCACATGCAACACAGGTACTTTACAATGTTTATTAAGCATATATAAAGGTATACAATAGTTTTTCTTTGACTGGAAGATGTTAATATAATATTGTGCTAATCAAAGAAGAAAAAGTGTTGCTTTGTGCTAGTCTGTGAAAAGAACATACAATTTTTTGGCTTTCTGAGTTGGCATGCATACACACTGGACACTACATGTCTTTTCATAGGACCTGCAAAGCTGAACTGTATTAATAGCACAATAAAAGCAATAGCTCTGGAATATGTTTGATGTCGTTTTATAGGACTAACATTTAAGAGTAGACTAACACTTTTGAACTCTGTTAGACTAACCTTAGCTGAAAAAATGACTATGTGAAGTAGATATGAATAGACATTTGAAGAGTTGCTTCCTCCCAAGATGATTTCTTCAAAATAATATTGTCTTACCAAGTAGAAAAAGGTAATGAGTGCTGCTTTGTAATAATGCTTGCTTTGATTTTCACAAGTGTTAACTCAGAGTTTATTTGCTTTCTGATGTGCAGATGTTCAACTTACTTGAAGCAAATTCTAACAGAATTGCTCTGGGAAATATATCTCAGGTAATATATAACGGTTTACTTGAAAATCTATAGGTTACTAATCAGCTTCTTCTTTCACTCTAAAAAACAAAACAAGGCGAAAAAAAGAACCCCAAAACCAAAAAACAACCCCCACCCCAACCCAAACAGTGGAAGTTTCTAAAGGTGGAGGAACTGGTTCTTTCAACTCACCTTCTGAAAAAGCAAAAGGTTAGAACAAAGTGATCCCAATGTATGGTCATTCTTGAAGTAGAGCAACCATTGAATCGCTAAGGTGATCATTATCTAAGCATAACCAAATCTTTTGAGGTTCTGCTCTTTGATGTAGAAGTTCCAGTTCTCTTGCCAAAGGCAAGAGATATGCTATAGTGCATAGCTCTTCCAGCACAGTCAACTCTTAAGTTGGTTAAAAAGTATTATAAAAATACAACCACTTGTTAACACCCTGTTTACTTGTAAAAATGTTGTTCCCTTCAGAGTTTCCAGCAGGTCTTGAAAATGTTCATGTCGAAGACCCGTAGGCCAATATTTTAAAGTTAGAGCCTTGGAATTGTAAAATAGTATACTGCAATATATGACAATGATTGAAGACTTTTCAGCTTTGTAGTAAAGAAATTTACCTAGAGATTTCTGAGTACTGGTAACTAATGAAATTGAACTGCAGCAGCTAAGAAAAATACTTTTAGGCATTGTGTTATGTGATAAAGTAGCTGCAGTCACTAGGATACATATAAAATCCTTAACTGTAACAACAAGCGGTTGGATGGATTGGTTCCCTCATTTAGGTTCCCTTTTCCAGTCTGCATTTCTGCTCACATCTGAGGAAAAAAAAGAAAGGATGAATCTTGCCTGTGTGGTGTATGTAGAGGTGGGTCTTCTAAGGGACTAAAGAGCATGGCACCTGGGTGATATGGCTCTCCTGTAGCATGAGAGGGAGACGAGGAGAAAAGGACATGTCAGCTGATGCCTTAGGTTTTAACTTTTATATTTTTCGAATTCTGTATTCCTAGTGTATAACTCTGAAGTGTTCTGTAGCCTGTAGTTGCTGTTCTCTCATGCTAAGATAGACATAACAAAATGTCTAGGCTTGCTCTCCAAGGACACCCAGACACCCAGCCCGTCCTAGGCCCAAAAATGTGTAAACCATCACCTTGAGAAGGGAGGCAAGCTGAGGGGAAATTACATCGTTAGCTAAAGTTTAATTGGTGAAATCGAGTTGATATGCAAATGGACCAAACCTATGAAAGTGTGAAGAACTCCTGACTCGGGGTCCATCTTGGACGTAGCCTTTGGCCTGCCCAGGGTGTACCTTTGAAGGCCTTTCAAATAAATATCCACCTTTATTCCCTTACTTCTGTCTAGTCTCTGATCCTAGGTTGGCCTCTTTAGTCATCACAACCTCCTGGAAAATATTAAGGAATTAAGGCCTTGGTATGGGTAGAAGAGCTGGAGGGCACCTCTCTTCCTCTGTGTAGATGGCACAGAGCAGAGCCTCATAGGATGATGGGAGACAAAATTTGTGTCTATGCTCATTCAAAAATTTACATATCTCCATTCTCTTCTTAGATAGGCGATACATTTGTTCCAAAGGGCTCTCTTATACAGGAGATAAAGCACAATGTAGTGTTGAATGCTGCACGTTTGTTCCTGAGGATTGCCTCAAGTCTGCCTTTACCATGCTGTGTGTTGTTGAATGCTACAGAAATGCAAACATAAGACTTATTCTTAGGCTACATCACAGTCTCTAGCACTTAGTGAGCTTATGAGCACCATAGGAAAGCTTAAGCTTTGACAATAATTTTTGTCTCTAAAGGAAGCCTTGAACTCTGGATAAGAGTCACATGCAGCATAATAGGAAGAAAGAAAGGGTGCAGAGAGCACTCTTTGTGTAAGACCCTAAATGAGACAGGAGTTATATCAAAGAGAGATCAAGAATGACATCCTGTATCCCAGTGTAGTTGCACATCACACTGCACTTCCACAAGGTGCAGAGAGCATACCTGGCAAATGCCACAGAGGAGGCTTCCTCCAGTTCCTGCTGCTACTGTCTTTAACTCATGTGCTCTTTAATGCTATAATTGGAAAAGGATGGATTGCTTTGCATGAATGATTAAAGTGACTCAGATCATAGCATCATAGGATGACTGAGGTTGGAAGGGTTCTCTTGAAGTCATCTCATTTAAACACCTGCTTAAAGCAGGATCAGGGGTCATATTGCACTTGGTTACTCAGGGCTTTTATCTAGTCTGGTTTTCAGGGAAAAAGACTCTGTTAAGTCCTAGAACTGTGACAGAGAAAGAGGCAGGGTCAAAACACAGCAGAGGAAGAAAGGAAGAGAAAAATCAGAGAAGGTCTTTTTCTGGAGTATATGCAGCAAATATAAATACGTGGAAAAATCACATATTTTTAATACTGACAAATGTACGAGGTATCTCCAATGAATAGATGATACCAGGGTGGAACGGAAAGGGCAAAAATAATTACTTTAAATTGAGGCATGCTAAATCAATGAGCTCAAAATGAGTGATGGGTCTCTGTTATGCCATCAGTTATATTAATGAAGTAACTGATGTATTTTAGGCCTAGGAATATGTATTTATGCAGGTATATGTACAGAATAATACATGACTGATGGTTAATTTTAATATCTGACTTATTTACATAAATCATTGAAACTCAGAGAAATTTTCTGTCATGCACACAATAGGGAAGTTTATATGAGAACAGCCACAGAACTTGGTAATGGAGCACACTGAAAAGCTCTGCCTCAGGTAGTTAGCTCTTGATGCTTAGGCTGCAAGAAGCTGGTTGCAATGAAGGAGAGAAAAAACATGCAGGAATGATAGCATACAAGTGTAAGGTGAAATGAAACATTCTCGAAAGTCTACATTATCTTTAGGAGCGTGGTAAATCAAGGTAGAGCTAAATATGAGTATGAGATGTATTAGTGTGCTACAATTCATCCTGCATGCCTTAATTCTTTTACATGACTTGTAAAGAATTTGTTTTATAAATGTATAATGGATATTCTCAATGTCTCTTGGAGGTGCCTTGAATCCCTAGTCTCTCTTATTTTTGTTGTTTGAACTTTTTATCCAAGTTACCCTTTCAGTTTAATTCTGTATCTAATCTTAGATGATGTTTTACAATTACCCAGCTATCAATAAACATCCTCAATGGATATGCTATGATTTATAGTAATTTGCTTCTAGGTCAATCTGCTGCTGGCTAAGCCACGTTCTTTAGGATGCAACTGGATGTCTAAAAGGACTTTTCAACCCTCAGAGGCTGTGTATGACATTCAGCTTTTTTGCAAAATCAGGCCACATTTGACAAGTTATGGGGGAAAAAAAAAGCTTGAAAACAATAACAGCAGCTCTCCATGTGACTTTTATGCTAGAACTTACAATGATGGAAATAATAATGACTGAATGTGTTAAATTGGCAATTATTCAAAGAAACCTTTCAAGACTAGCCACAGATTTCACATAGCACAGAGAAACGTTGTGATAGGAATAACTGCAACTAAAAGGCATTGACAGAATGATTATACTAAAAAGATGTTGAGAGCTTAAAAAGATAGTTTTAGTGTCATGATCTTTAATTCATCTACCCATGGCCAGTTGCAGCAGCTAGGTATTAATTAATTGCACGCCAGTTGCTGCCTAACCTGTGAATCTGTAGTACTCAGATGCTTTTTTCCTTTTTCTGAGGTCTAAACTTTGCCCAGCTCTCCTGAACCATCTAATGTGTAATGACAGTAGTTCACCTAATATACATTTTCAGGCTTTCCTTATTTTCCTTGCATTGTTAATGTATGAGAACTACTATAGCTTTCTTGAGGAAGGCAGGCATAACAAATATCACTTAGAAAATTCTACTGGTATTTATCATTATCAAAAGCCTAAGGAGTAAACAGTGGAGAGAGATCATACTATCCAAGCAGCAGTGTCATCCTAGCCAGAGGCTCTTGGAGATGAGAGTCATCAAGTCCTCACCCTCTGCCCGTATACAGAATGTGCCATTCCTGGCTCGTGCCATGCTTGACAGGATCCTGTCTGGCCTGTATGTAGAGGTCCTAGAATTTAAAAAGATCCTATCTTACCAATCTTTATTGAGATATTTTCTCATGAACCACAGGATGCTGAAGCTGTTAAGGAACTGTGGAAATGAAGAAATATCTCGGTGGTGTTTATCCACCATGCCACAGTATCAGTGTGCTGCAATTAGGTGCCATAAAAATCAGGAAAACATAACCATACACTATTTAGTTTTGAAGATCTAAATGAGTCACACCTCAGAGAGAAAGATTTTAAAGCCTCAGCTGCAGCATTTTAAACTGTTTTATAGAAGTATTGTTTTGTCTTCTCAATCCACAGATTTCCTCTCCAGCTTCCTTGGTATATTCTAAATTAATAAGAGGACTGTCTTATACCTATTCTTCCTCAAGAGGAGAAAAAAAAAAACAAAAAGCATAGAACAACTGCCAAATCTCACTGGCTATATAGAAAAATTATGCCATCAACTCAAAATTGATGTAAAATGACTTCATCCCTTGAAGGGAGGGAAGATAATAAGTTCTGGAGTCACAGTCCCTAACTGAGCCAACCAATCAAGATTAATGCTATTTTCTGGGCTTCAGGATGTAGATTACTCCAAGGTAATTGATCATTGTAATTCCACCTATTCATACTGAGAACATGCCATGTTTATAGTTGAAATATGGGGTTTGTGAACAGTGTTCTGCCCAGTTTTGGAGAAAGAAAACAACAAAAAAAACCAAAACGAGTTATGATACCTCATAAAGTATTTTTAAAGAGCTAAGTAACATCTGCTGAAACCTCTGTGTAATTGTCAGTCCATAGAGAAATAGTTAGTCATGGCTGCTCACTAATTTTCCTTGTGTTCACAATTCTGAATTGTTGGTAAATCTTAACATTGCAAGACACTTCTACAAGCAAACATTCTTTGTGTGCTCCTACATTAGTCACTGTAAATACCACTTAACCATTGACTTCACAAATATAGCACACTGCAGTGTAAGTAATCATGTCTTACAAATCGAAAGTGGGATGTGTATTACTCTCATATGGGCTGCTGGCATATTATCTTTTCACCTTAATTCAGATTCTCTTTTTGTCATGCATAGCAGTAAGCAAGTTGCTTATTATTATTATTCCTATTAATTATTTACATTTCAGTGAAGTATGGAAACTAAAACTAAGGTCAGGGTCTCATTATGACTGGTATTCAAGAAGATTCCAGGAATATTACATCCAGTTGCTGGATGTTACATACACCACATCTTTAGATCCTTAGGGGAGGGCAAGTCTCCTCAGCACCTAGCTGGTTTTGTAAGCCGGTGAGGAGACCACAGACAGGATTTATTCTACATTCTTCTAGTCTTCCTATAGCCTTTCTTCATCTTTCAGAAAATGTTTCCTCATAAAGAAAAAGGCAGTTTAATTTTCTGTTAAAAATTATAAATAGCATTTAAGCATAGTTGTGCTATATGGTTCACAGTCAGGACTGCTTTGAGTAGACAATGCTCAGAAGACATTGTAAGAGTCCTGCCCCACATCTTTTTAGTAATTTATACATCTATACATCTAAATATCTTTTCCAAGATAAACATGCCCAGATAACTTTCAAAAAGCATTGACATTTCCAGTGGTTTACCCAAAGTATTGTAATGCTTCTTTACATTACAAGTGCAGTGGTACAGAAAGATGCAGTCACTGCTCCCTTGTCTCCCCTTCTAACACAGATAATGATGCTGGTCTGTCTGTGAGTACTTGGTACTAAACTGTGGATTTTGATATTTGGTAATAGTAAGTGTTTGAAAAGTTTCTATTCTCAGATTCCTTTCAAATATACTTATTGATAGCTGACAATTTAAGTTAAAGGGGAAGCAAATGACCATGATCCTTATGATCTTGTGTTGCCTATCTTTACTGTACCCTCTTTGCTGAAAATGTGTCAGTTTCAAAATTTTCCAAGCATTTAATGTTCTCCAGAGAGCTGATCAGGTCATTTGTTCACGGCTTAGAATTATTTGCATGCACCAAAATACGTCTTAGGTTTCAAAATAGTTAACTCACAGTCTAGTAATTTGTAATATTTAATTGACCTTTAAATAATTGCTGGTTTTTGATAAAGGGCTCTGTAATGATGTTTGCTTCAGAAGGGTTAAGTGTAGAAATTTCTTATCTTTTTTTTATATAAAAGATAATTTGTCTTAGAAAAGACACTTGACTGACAAAAGTCAGGCTGATTCTAAAATACCCGTTAGAAATATCTACTTTAAATGATGATATTTCATCTGAAATAAAGGTGAGTAAATCAAATGGTTTTCTGGGGCTTGGGGTATTTTTGTTTTTTGGTAGTCTTGTTTGTGTTTTGGGGTTTTTTTTTGTTATGAAAACAGGATCTTATGCTGGGCAAAGAACTTACTAAAGAAGTCTCCACTGCTATGCCAGTTCTTTAGCTGTAGGGAGCATATGTTAAGCATTAGAAGATCCCAAATGCAACAGTGACTATGCCTAAATTGTGTCTGTGCTCAACAAGAAACAGCAGATATCAGATGGAAAGGAGAATAAAGCCTGTCATATTTGTAAAGCACTTGCATCTCTCCCCCTTGGCTCCTATATTTTTGTTTCTAAATTGTGGGAGGCATAAAAACTTATTTTTATTTTTGATAAGTCTTTTCACTGGTTATTCTCACTGTTTATATTGCTGCCTCTGGTAAGGAGGAGGCAGATGAGAAAAAAAATGTTTTTCATGACCTTTCCTGTCCTGGAAAAAAAAAGACCTAAACCAACCTGCTTGTGATTTGTCATCTTGTTTACAAGTTAGCTAAGCTTTGCTTTTAAAAGGAACTCCTCTTATGATTTTATAAATTATGCTTGAAGGCAGTTTTACTTCTGTCACTTGGTGCAGCTGTGCAGGGAATATGTTGGAGAATTTGATATACTATTGACATTATTTTATGAAAGCAGTGTCAGGTTTTATTTGTGCAGATGATAGCTAAGAGACCCAAGTGACTGGCAGTTATTACTGGAAACATCAAAGAATATAAGCAGATGGGAATGAAGTACACCCAAATATGGGACAAAAAAGTTATGCCAATTTTTTGTACACTGTGTCAAGACATAAGGCATTTAATGGCATTACAGATTTCCAGACCAGGTGTATTCTTTTAAATTGAATAGTTTTGTTTAACCTAGAGGGGGAAAAAAAAGAGAACAACAACATAAAAAATAAGAAGAGTGGTTGTCTTGATAACTTCTTCATACTGAGATACCCAGCATCTCTGCAAACAGGGCAGCTGTTCCAGAGCACCTCATGATAATTTTATTCACAAAATGTACAAAAATAGTACCTGAACCATCAGCATGGTTATTATATGGATGGCATACAAATTAGTAAGTACCTGGTTCAGGATGACAACTGAGTCAAGCCTGTTCTACAGTCGCATGTTCCAGAAGTGGCAGTATGTTTGACCCTTCAATGATCTCTGTCAACTCCTCCTGCACTTGCTTCTGAGGATTGATGCACCCAGGTGTTATTCATCTGCTTTTGGGGTTACGAATAAAGAAGGACATGCATCTCCACTCTGTAACTGGACAGGGAAAGAGCTGCAGGGTCTGTGGCACTCAGATATTCTACCCAGTGAGCAGCTACACACGAAGTCTTGCCCTGCTTTGGCTATGCTTTGTTCCAACCTTGTAGGGACACAGGAATGAAACTTCACACACCTCAAATATCAGGACATTTCTAGCCATTGTAACACCAGCACACAGCAGAAGAGATCAGAAATGCAGTAATCTTATTCTTCTTGGATGCTGTTGTCTTCAATTCTCCGAACAATTTAACATTGTTAAAGTTTCATATCTGTGTACAAAACCTGCAGATTGCTGCTATAAAAAATTTACCATGGAGGTACAAAGTATTTTTTGCCCAAACCTGTGGCAGTGGAAGTACTAATGAAAGAATTTGAACAATTTGTTTCTGTTGCTTGAACAAGAAACCATAAAGAGATAACAAAAGTTATCACCACAGGAAAGCAGCTGGAGTCAATTTTCAAGGTAAGCATCCAGTCTTACTCATCCTTCTTAATAATCTCCTTCAAACAGTTTTGATACAGGGTTGTTTAGGAGATCAAGTGAAGGAAAAGGAAAGCAAACATGATGATGTTTCAGATACTATAATAAAAATTAATTTTTAATTTTTTAATGACCAAACATACTGGAATAATGAAACAAAATAGGTATACTGAAACAAGAATATGTTTTTGTGTAAAATAAATGGAATTCACAAAACACTGTTTAATATACACAAATTTAATGAGAATATGGTGTTACTAGGAAAACATGTCGTGTGGGTTACACTAAGCATAGCATTCAAATCTCATAAGAGAGTATTAAAAAAGGGTATGACTTCCATATACAAACTCATATACTTATTTAGTTTTCATTTTACACTTTTTTCTTTGAAACCAGAAGCACCTGAAACATTTATTTTAAGTATGAAGAATTTTATCTCCTAATATGGCAGAAGAAGCTGACATTTCAAAAAAAAAACATTAGGTATGTCTGGACTGAACTCGGTTTATAGTAACAAGTATGGTTGTTGATAACACTCTAGGGTCAGAGAACCAAAAATGGTGCTAAATATTTAACATTCAGAATTAAATGATGGACCAGATTGATGAAACAAAGATGAATGCAAAATTTTTCATGTATTTTGATGGTTGTAATAATTTTTATGCTTATATGCAAGGAGGTGTACTGAGAATCGATGTATTTTCACATTAGATATTGTAGTGTGTCAGAACATTGTAAATAATCTCTATTTTGGCTTTATTTATACAAAGTAGAGACTTGCTGAGCATCAGCAAAATCAAAATGTTAGTACCACCTAGCTGCAAATTTAAGGCTGGCATGTTTATAGCTCATGACTTGTTTTATGGGATCAACAAGGAATTGTTTTGCTCTTTTTAACTGGTCACATGAGACAAAGCCAGCTGTGATGTAAGATATCACAAATTTATCAAAACTCATAATTTGATTTGTGTTTGAATGAAATCTGAGTGTATATTATGTATCACCTGCTGTTTATCATTGTCTAACCAACCAGTTGCAATTCTGGCAATATATTTTATTAGAACATTACTACTGTATTATTACATAATTATTGTATTATTACATTATTCAGATTGTAATATGATGATACATATGTAATACATAATAGTAAATAATAATAATGGCTGTAAAAATATCCTCTTGGTATTTATAATCTGTGATATTTCTGATGCTATTCTGGTTGTGTGTGTTAAAACCAGAGAAAAGTTTTTGTTCAGATGTATTCTACTTCAGCCTCAAGATTTTGACCCATGTTAGAAGAAGAAGGGATACTTTAAAACAAAATATGTTGGCCTGACCAGAACAAATAGGTTCCGTAAATCCTCTCAATTTGCATTTAGTAAAGAGTAATTCATCAAAATGTAGAAGGGGAGACAGGGAGTGCTGGAAAACAATGGTACACGGATTCCTTGATGTCTAAAGGATGCTTCCTACAGCAGTCCAAAAGTCCCAAGTGATACTTCTGCCTTGAAGAGAAATCCTCTGTCCAGTATCAGCTACTGTTTTAAAACGAAGGAGACAAAACCTGGGAGAGGGAAATTGCAGGAGTTGAGTCAAGCTGGTGAATACTCAGACAACCACGTTAAATAATTTGTCGGAGAGAAGACAATGTATGTTATCAGCTGAGCACTCATTTTCAATGTTTGTGTCTTCTTCTGTCACTTGTATACTCTTAATCACTTCGATTATGTTTTCAAAGGGCACTCTTTTAGGTTTTCTAGTACAAGCTGAGGCTTGATGCAACAGTGATAAGAAAGCTGATATAATATATCAAGGAACAAAGGCTGCCAGGAACAACATGGTATGTAGGAGAGGTTTATAGATTCAGTGAAGAAGATCAAAACTATTCATGCTGGTTAATAACTGTCAAAGGCAGAGAAGTATCACAAAAGGAAATCACTTCTTCCCAGTCAGGTATTTCAGCCTCAACACTGAACAGCACTGGTTCTTGATATCGGAATATGTAACTGTAGGAAGAAAGTTATCTGCTCTCCCACTACCTAAATATGTTGAAGTCTAGGATGCTCAGTGTAGCTATGGCTATCATTTCCAAAAGGTTATGGAAGGAATAATTAGGTCACTGGTAACTGCTAGGGGAGAGGCACCCTATCTAGTGTCCCCTTTCCCTCCAATTTCCTGTGGCCCCAAATGTGGTCAAAGTGACATGACTCTGTGCGATGCTTTTCCATGTAAACTCTACCCCTCCTTTTAAGCCAGCATGTCATACATCTTATGGCTGTCAGGTTCTTGAGCAGCAAAATGTCACTGTCTGCTGAGAAGGCCAGAGCTGGCTCTGCCAGCAACTAAATCAGGAATATGCTGGTTATCAGCATTTAGAGCAGATGTTAAGTCTCTGGTCTTCAGGGGGTCTGACATAGTGCTCTTCAAGCAACCACCAGATAAATGCCAGAACTTCCAAAAATCAAGTTCTCTGATGAAAACAGCTTCCAAAATTGACTAGAAATGCAATCCACTTCCCATGGATGACTGCTAAACAAGAGAAAAAGCTAAGTACAAGGAAACAAAGAAATGGGAAAAAAATCCATAAGCTATAGGGCACATATTCATAAAATCAAAAATTTTTAATGTCAGAATGTGTTAGGGGAGCACCTTGCACTTCTTGACTTTTGTTCTGACATTTTACACTAGGATGAACACAAAACATTAATGGTTGGGTCTTTTTCTTACCTGATATTGAAAGTGTTTTCAGAAACAAGCAAAACACACAGCATTTCTGCAGCTGGTGTGAAAATAACCTTTTTGAAACTGTAATAGTCTTGGCATTTTTTTGAATTATAAAACCATCTTCAGACTGGATGAAAAATGATCAGTTCCAAAAGAACAAAGTTTGACAGCCTCAGGCTGTGTTCACAGAACTTTTCAAATACACAGCAGAATGACAAATTTGCAAAACAGCAAATATACAAAACTATGCCTTAACAATGAACAACATTTTGTCCTGTACTTTGCCCAATATCACCTCTAACACTGACTGAAAAATTGCTTCTTGAATAATGTATTTGGAGAACAAATTCCATTGCTCCTCAGATGTGCTAGTTAACATTTCTTTCATTATTCAACCAGCTACTCAGATTTTATTTGTCAAATGTTACAATAGCAATCTAGTGTGCTTTTCAAGTAATGATCAGCCACTTCTAAATACTCCATAAGCCCAGTGTGAGACTCCCCCAAAATTAGATCACACTTTCTGTGGATTATTTCACATGAATGTAGCTTTGTGAATATTCAGAACGTATTGTGTATATTCAGAATGTAGCATGTGATATTCAGAAGCAAAAAAGAATCAAAAGTCAGAGTACTAATAAATTTGGTAGCCATGTGGCAAATTTTAATAATAAACCAGCATCATCTCTCCTTAAAGGCAACTAAGAGGATTAATTTTGATTTTTAGCTGGAGGGGAAGGCAGAGATTCATTAAGAAAGCATGAGTCTGTCTCAAGATATTGTGTGTTTTCCTTCCTAGATATTTGAAGAAAGGGAAAGACATCTATCTGGGTGTTTAGGCCGAGAAATTAAAGGAAACGTAATTTAGAGAAATATTTAAAGGAGAATATATCATCAATAGAAAACCAGAAACGATCACTGAAAGGGAAGAAAAAAAGAACAAACACAGATACTCCAGCTGCTGTTTCACTAAAGAGCTGACAGGAGTCTCGCAGCAAAAGCAGAGGGTGGTCTTGATTGTTCAAGAGTTTTTCTTCTTTTCAGTCATCAGAGAGAATCATTTGTGATAGTGAGGTTCTTTGCAGGACTAGGCGGCAAGGGCTCACACACTCTTTTGTTAATTCACATGTACTGAAACGAGTTTCCGAGAGGTGTTCTTCTTTTGCACAGTAATTCATTCTGAGAGGTTGTTTGGAACTAGTTTGTTTGAGTTAGAACTACTGCAGAAAGAGTTGAGAAGGAGCATGGGAAGACTGTACCCTCGGTGCACTTGGAAGCAGTAGGAAATGTCACACAAACAGATGCGCAGTTCCAAGAAGCAGAAGTCATACATGAAATTGGTTTTTATTGTACAATATCCTCTGGAGTTCCCTGCTAGGTTTATTTTGTGAGGACTTGCCTGAACATGCAAAGTTTTCATTTTTGTTGTTGTGGAGCTGAATATTTGCTTTCCAGAATCACTTCTGCTGTTTCCAGTCTTGGATTGGTTCAGAGACACCAATCTGTAAGCTGCCATACGGTGTCCCTGACCCCACACTGGGTAGTGTGTCTTTATTTCAAACTTCAGAAATTATATATCACATATCTGTGCTTCTAGTCAGTCAGGACCAGGCTTCTTTGTGAGATGATTAAGTCCACTGATCTCCAAAGGCCATCATTTCCTTTTCTTCATCTTTTATTTTGCCAATACCTAGCTGTAGCAATTTGAATGCCCGACACCCTGGGCAGAGGAGTTGAGCTCCACTGCCAGGCAGCTCTTGAATGCGTTTGGGAGTATTTGAATGCCCTTCTGCCTTAACCCTTCCCAGTTTTGTCCCACACAGAGCTGTCTCACACACAGTATTTATGTCTTGCTGCCTGGCAAGACCCACAAAGAGAGGAAAGGCAGAGCCAATGCCTGCTGCCTGCCCCCTCCTTTTTTAAGTCTGCTGGCAGGGAAGAGTAATGGGAAAACTGTCACCGTGTTTAAGGGCTGAAACCCTGCCTGGCCTTATGTCAGCTTATCAGGGGAAGGTTTTGCAGGTTCTCTGTGGTCTTTTATCCCACAATGTGCTTTCCATTAGGATTTTTTAGGATGTGACACTTTAATTTTGCAGTACATTAATTTTCCTAGTGGTTCACTACAAGTGAAACATAAATAATGCAAAGGGTTTTTGAGGACAAATGCATTAAAGGGTTTAGATGCGACAGTGGTAAGCAACAAAGACACAAATAGAGTAAATAATGTATTAGATTAGTATGAGGCTAATTTCCTCATCCTTCTTCAAAGTTTTTATTGTGGAGACCTGTACAGGTAACTGCAATGACACTTGAATCTTTGGAGCAGGCTTCTGAAGCAGCGTAGATCAAAGTGCACAAAGAGGAGCCTGCAAAGTTTTACATAGAAGGTATAACACCTCACTGGCCAGTTTCTGCTAGCCTTTTTCAGGATACATGTGTTTGTCCACGCAAGCAGTCATACTGCAACAGATGGCTCTGGAATTACATCCCATTTGCTAGCCCGTTTGGAAGAAATGGTTTAAAAAGGAATGCAAATGGCTTGTAAAGGCAGCAGTCTTGAAGACAGACAACGACTTGATGGCTACTTAGAAATGTTGACATCCATGAAAAATTTACTTCTTTTCTCCTCCTACATAAATGCAAGGCAGCATGGCAGAGCTGCTGGTATCTCTGCCCCTTCGCTGAGGTTCATAGCTTAAGTTATTTCTGCTGTGCTACACCATCACAAACTGTACGGCCACTGCAGAGCTACTTGATCTTCTTTCTGTGTTACCTGGGGACTAAGTTGTTAGCTATTAAAGACTTACTGTCATCCATTAAAGACATAAGAAGGATCTCAGCTGGAACATATTTAAAGCCAGGGAGATTATCCATGTTTGTGCAACTTGAGATAAACTACCTTCAGTGGTTTTAGAAGAGATCAAAGCTCCTAGCTATTTCTCCTTCTAGAAACGTTCTTGCCTTTAGTCAGAAATGTGTGTCTCATGCGTGAGAGATGCATAGAGACTGCTTTTTAGATCCTTCTTAAAAACAGTGAGAAGGAACCAAACCAAATAATCAGATTTTTTCTGGATAACCATCACATATCTAACAGCTGGTCAGCTGCATGCTGCAGTTACTAGACCATATCTTAGAAGTAAACACATTATCTTAGGGCACAAGTTAACCCATTAGCTCCTGAAGAAAAATATAAACAGCTTGACTCCAAATTCTTGCTTCCTTGGGGCAAAGATCAGCACTTACCAAAAAAGCATTTTATTCTTCTTCGTATATTCCAGAGATATTGAAAAAAATATATTTTTCTTCCTCACCTGAATTCTAGCTCTGAGTAAACAGAAATAGTAACAAAATGGCACAGGCTATAAAGCAAGAGGAGCGTATTTCTGTGCTTCACCTTTGGGGAAGAAAATAGCTCAAGGAGAAGCTGGAGGGTTTGGATGGGGAGTCTGAGTAATGATGGATGATTGCAAACCAACAAATCTCCCCTTAACACAAGACCAGGAAGACAGAGGAAGAAACTTTCCAAGAAGGAAGGCAGAAAATAACCTTGGTCCCATTTCTAACCATTTACTAGTTTTCTAGCAGTTACTAGCCAAACACCCCATGCAACTTACTCCAGGGCTTCTAGTTAAGGGCTCTTAACTTAATAGAAGCTCTTGGTTTTTTTGGTTTTTTAGTCATGAATGGTCTGAATAATCTGTATGCAAGTATACACGTGTTTAAAAATATGGTGGCTGGTATGCATGCTAAAGCTCAGCTTTCTATTGGATTTATTCTCAGCAGATGTATGGAACAGATAAAAGCACATGGCTTTTAACAGATAAAAGCTCACTCTTAGCTGATGGAAAGATCCGCATTGATTTCCATGAGCTGCCAGTGAGTCTAATAGTGCATCAGGTTTTCAGGGCTTGTTTATACACTGTAATCAGCTGCTGAGCAAAATTACCTTTCATGGTCAGTTTTGATGCTTAGTCTGCCCTTTTCCCCTGTCACAAATTATTCTTGTTCTTCTGGTACATTTTCAAGGAAAAACTCACCATGTATCACCATAACGTCCACCATATGTCTTCCAAGAGAGACTTCTACAAAATGTGTGTTAACATCTCTTGGTAAATTGCAACTGGACTTGAAGAAATGTCTTTCTTTTTTTTTCTTTTTTTTTTTTTGGTTTTTTTTTTTGTTTTTTTGTTTTTTGTTTTTGGTTTTTTGGTTTTTTGGTTTTTTGTTTGGGTGGGGTTTTTTTCATCTGCTTTGCTGGATAAATTTTCAAGTCAACCACATAAAAAACTATCCCATGAATGGGGCTAATGTCATCAAGTTGCATATATTCCAGTCAAGGTATCAGTAGTACTGCCTGTGAGCTGGTTTAATGTATGAGAGCAGGGTGGGATTTTTTTTCCCCAAGACTGACAACAAATTCTTGTAAGATCAATGTTTATTTGAAAAGATCCTTTCTTATTTTTTAAATCCAGACGTTTTTAGAGACACTTGTGTCTGGCTGCCAGATTTCCAGAGGTAAAATGATACATCAAATTCGAAGTGATAGGAGAAGAGCAGTTAAAGCAATTCACTACATTAATTTTTATTTCAATTATATGGAAATATAATCTAGCCTGGGAAATATGTGAAATTGCTCAGGGTCACAGAATAACCCACTTCATGTGCACGTTAGGCAGTTACAAGTTACAGCAAGTTAAACATCCCTCCACTGTCCAATCTTTGCATGTATTTCACTCATAATTACTCTGTTTCTATTAAGGTAGCACTAGACAAGCCATGATATAGTTCCATCTAGGAAAAAAGCTCTCTTTTTTTTTATGTGACTTTTTGTCACTATAGTCTTTTATCGTTGCTTGCTTTGGCTCACTCAGTGTTCTCAAAAGTCAGAATAATAGATTTCTTTGGTTCAGGAGAAGATGTTCCTGAGGGTAATACTTTGCCTTTGCTATTTAAAACCTATAAAATGCCTGCCCAGAAAGAATACAGTCAATAAAACAGACCCTGAACCAGGGATGGATAATAGCATTTTTTGTCTAGAAAGAAAAATAAACAAAATAGCCCCACATTCGATGGCATGTACATTTGTGCCTGTGGATGTCTGTGGCATTTGATGCTAGCTGAAACCGGTTGCTTTTTCCCGCCAAAAGAGATTTTGCTCCATTCTCTTGGTAGTTATGTATCTTCTCATACGCCATCCCTGAGATCCAGTAGAGCAATTGAATCCCCCTGCCCATCAGATTTATTGCAGAAGAATGAATGTGTGAGTTACTAGGATGTGTCACTGCATTGCTTTAGTTGCCTCAGGTATTTTTGCAATGAGGTTTTCTTTATGATGTATAAAACAGAACTTTGTAGGTGCAAATGAACTATGAATGTGCTGCGAAATGAAAGATTTTGTGAATGTGTCAAGAAAGTTGGAATTAAAATGAGAAGAAACTGGCAAGACAGAGGTGGTGTGTAGACTTTGATTGTCCAAAAGGGGAAAAGCTGCAAAGTAAAATTATTGATTAAAACCCATGTCATTCTTCCATGCAAGCAAACACACCGTGACATGTTCTAAACAGATCAGAATCTATATTCGATGTGGGAAAACAGAAACAAAAAATGTTCCTGCAAACACACTAAATGAATTGTGACCTGATGGAACAGTTATGAGTAAGGAGCCTGGTGTTTGGTGTGCAAGGATGCACAACTGCAGACCAGAGACTGACAGGAGACACTGGACTGTATCACTGAAACCATGACATAAGCATTTGAAGGGTACAAATGAGAGTTATCCCTCACGTGTCTGCCACTCAAGCCTTTAAAAAAATGGCATTAGTACAAGAAAGAGACAAACAGGGTTTTTCTGCCCAAATATATGCCTTTGTATGCGGTTATTTAAAGAATTGCAACAACCCAGTAAGGTACAGAGTTGTGGCAAAGTTCAGAGAGTCACAAGAACCATTTAAGAGCTGGAAGTATGGGAATCTGTTCCAGAAAGCATGGCCTGCATAGTTACTAAGCTGTTAACTATATTTTCATTGTTTTCAGCTGATTCTCACAAATTTCTAATAGGTTATTTTTTCATCTGAGCCTCCAACCTCACTTCTTGGTTTTGTGGTATAGTCAGAGATATATCTGGGGAAGGATGGAAAACGAGCTTCTAGGTTCAGAGGAGTCAACCCTGATCCAGAGAGGTTTTATAACATACAGCAACACAATATGGCAAAGTTGTAAGCATGATGCTTTTGTGGTGCTGGGAGCAGTTTGTGGGTGAGATGCACAGCAAACAGACCTTTCAGAGGCAGAGGTAACAAGTCATGCATCAGGAGTGTCCATGTTCAGAATTTGTAAACTTTTTTCCAAAGCATCACCATGAGAAAAACAAACAAAGGCCAGGTTGGATGGGGCTTTGAGCAACCTGGTCTGGTGAAAGGTGTCTCTGCCCATTGCAGAGGGGTTAGAATGAGATGATCTTCAATGTCCTCTTCAAAACAAAGCATTCTTTGATTCTAAATCTGGATTCCTTACCCGGCATTTGAGTTTGTGGGTAGCAGAAGTTAGTTATTTCACCTGATCGTGAGTCATAAACCTTTGCTATAAATTGAGGAGAATGATAAAACCCAGTAAAAAGTGACTTCAGACTGAGTGTGATAAAAGACACTTCTCTCCACAATATTTAAAACATACAGAAACTTAAAAAAGATAATTTTAAAATGATCAGATAAGAGATGCACTTCTGGCAACCTCTAATCAAAAAGGGTAGCATTAGCGAAAAGCAGGGAGGAAAAAAGATCGAACTTCAAGCACAGCTTGAGAAACTGTCTCCTAGACATGTCATACTGTCTCTAGAAGGTGCCCAAGGGGATTGCCTTTTGCTTGTATTTAGGGAAAATTTGTATTGCTTGTCATAGAGATAGAGGCATATTAGATCAGGCTGAATGCTAAAAAGGCATTTTATTTTGTGAGCATTTTGAATGTTAAGTATTAAACACGATATCCAGAAGATAGGCATTACACATGAGCCTGATTTCCCACCCTGATAGTAATATCCATTTTATCTCCAAGAGCTAAGGTCATGGATAAGCACTGTATGTTAGGAAAGAGTCTGCAAGTCTTCTGTAGAAAGAAATGCTGCCTGGCTAACCTTCAGGAGTCCCAGAAGGATGCTGTAAGGGCCCTGGATTCTTCCCTTCTCCTCCTCTTCCCCAGCAATTTAGCAGCCCTCACACACAGGCAGTTTCCAGATAGATGTCAATGAGCATGGAGAGAAAGGGTGATCTGATAGACTTAGTACATTTGTCTTTTTAAAAACTTTTGAACACATTTTTTATTAAGGGTTATTAAAGAAAAAGAAAATTCCATGAGACTGGAAGAAAAAAAGTGTTTTATTGACTGAAGTTTATGAATAGGTAGGAAGCAAACTGTAGATCTTGAAGATCGTCTTCATGGTGATGAAGGATCAGCAATGGGATTCCTTAAGAATCGGTGCTGGAAGTGGATTTATTGATCACCATTACTGAAACATCATCATTGACCTGGAAAACAAACAATGAAATCTCAGAATCTGAGAGGATGCAGAGATCTCTCAAACAATCAAATTCCTTCTAAAGGGCTGCAGAAAATCCGTCTTTAATAAAGCTTGATTCAATCAGTAGTGTCAGATGAGCTTCAGTGTAGCCAAACGTAAAGCAAAGGGAAAATAATCTGCACTCTGCTTAGCTGTAGCTGAGTTACAGCTCAGAATCCTGGTGTTGCCTCAGCATATTGTGCAAAAGTAGGCTAGAAAAATTGTGGACATCTTTAGGACAGTATAAGGAAAAAATGGGAGGGGCCATCATTTTGCCACTGTATAACACCTCAAGGCACCCAGTCTCAAGCACTGCAGCCTAAGGACAGGAAAGTAAAAGAAAGTGCAGAAAAGACAATTAAATGGCCTAAAAGGGGTGGAACATCAAACATCTATTAAGAGACAATACCTTTCCATAATCATAATGCTCTAGATTGGTGTATATTTTCAGGAGTAAAAAACATAAAACACCTGCCTTAGGAAATTTAAAGTCCAAGTGACAGCAGCTTTTAATGACATCAGAAACTTTATTATCACCTTTCAAAGTAGCATTAGGTTTTTTCCTATAATTTTGCCTGAAAGTTTAATAAAACTATCCAAACAAGAAAGTGTCTATGCTATATTTCTCACCACTTACAGCAGAATTATTATACCAAATTAAAATCTGAGAGAGAGTGCACTCGTGTTTTATACCCAGGTACCTCATTTTGCTACCAGAGAAACAAACATGAAATTTTCTTGAAAAAAATAGGAAAATACTGTTTTCTGTATCTTTCAAAGTGCATTTTATTCTGGCTTTGCAGGTTTAGCCAATAGAATCTATAAATAAGTACGGAGTTTGCCAGGGCTGATATTTCAAGTTTGATTCCCAAATATAGTAATCAAACAGATGCAACAGCAGCATAAACAGACATAAGTAATTGGAGACAACAAAAATGGTTGCTCAGACCAAGAGAAATAAGCCAATGCCCAGGCACAGAGAAATTGTTGCTTGTCAGAATGACAACAGGCAACTTCGCTTGTTTCTGCTTTTTCTCCAGCCAAATTGCCTATCATTATGGGTTTTACATTTTATTAGGAATTGCATCCAAGGGGGATATTCAATATTTGGCCCAATTTTTCTAGACGGTTAAAAAAGTGAATCCCTTGCCATCAATAGAAAAGAAAAAAACATAAATGCTTTAACCTGTGACTCTTGCAAGAACTATTAGGAGCAATGATTGCTAAATGTCAGGGGCAAGTTCTTGGTAATGATATGGAAAATTGTTTTGATATACAGAATGGAAACTCCTTTCCTGAGCAACCTAATGAGCACCAATAATTAATGCTTCTTGGCATCAGAGAAGCAAAATCAGTTTTTTACCTACCTAAAACAGACACGTCAGGAGCATGGTAGAGCAAAGATTTAGGTCTGCTGCAACACACATACATGTTCATGATTCTTTGGGGCCAACGCCATCACAGAGGTAGTTGCAGGGCATTAGAAGGAACTTTTGAAACAAAGGTGGAGTTAGCCTAAGAAGAAATAAAGAAAGAGGCATGAAAAGTAGTAGTGGAGGGGGAGAAACCCTGGAGTGGCAGCAGACCCGTGATGGAGGAGCCTCCCTATGAATGCCATGTCTGGCTGGCAGCACGGGCAGCATGTGGGACTCCCCCACCCCGAGTTGTCTGGGGTCATGGGCACTTGCTCACCATCCAGAGTGTGTGGAGCTGCAGGGTCACAGGTGGGACCAGAGAGCCCACAACAGCCATGGGAGAGAGGGGAAAAATGGGGCAATCCATCCTCCTCAAAGAGAGGATGGGGACCTGCAGGAGTGAGCAGATGGGGTGTGTGCCCACGGCAGTGCAACCTCCTGTGTGTGTATGGGATTAGAGCTTTTTGTGATAGATCATAGAAAGGTGTTTCAAAAGCTGTAGGTGTTTATTAGCATTTCATAAATTGTAATTCACTGATTGCCAGTTAATTATCAAAGAATCATAGACTGGGTTGGGTTGGAAGGGAGCCTTAAAACTCATCCAGTCCAACCCCCTGCAATGAGCAGGGACCTCTTCCACTAGATCAGGCTGGTTAAAGCCATGTCCAATCTGATATTTCCAAGATGGAGCATGTACCACCTCTCTAGACAACATGTGAAAAAATAAAATGTTTTAACTGCAGTTATTAAACCAATAAACCACCTCAATCCTGATTTGGTTGAACTATGTGAACTGTGCAAGTTTTTCCTCATGCTAAAATTCTGCTGAACAACATAGGCAATCTATTGAACTCGTCAGGATCAATAAAGGTTTGGGTCACGACCTTAAATACTTGCTGGCTTCTGGGTCAGTAGTTTGTAAAATAAGAGATGTGTATAACTGTATTACTGGTGCTTGTGGTGTGTTAGCAGAATGGCACAGAGTAGAAGAGCAAGGCAGGAGGGAATAAGAGGTCAACACTGACTTCCTGCTGGTCCCAGCCATGAGACAAATTAAAGTAACTGTGAAAATCATAATCGCAGTCCCTGGAACAAGGACCAGTTAGGACTTGTACAGTATGATAGGGGGTAAATTGCATTCTGAATTAAATAAAGCAAAGATTACCATGAGAAAACTCACTGTTTGTACTTCGTGTAGCCATTTGTGTGACAACCTCTGACTGCACTCTGAGAGGGGACTGAGGCAATTATAAAAAGGGGAGGGTGAAACTTGGCAGCCAGAGGAGAGTGCGGCTGGCTAGAAAGAAAAGTGGACGTGTTCACAGGCAGCTGCTGAGTGCACAGAGCCTGGGAAAGCCTGACAGGCTGAGATGAATGGCTACTGAAGGAAAAGAAACAGAAACATGGGAACAGGTCTGGGAAGCCCGAGTGGCAGTTCCTGCTGAGGGCTGGGATCCAGAAATGTGGGGTGGATATATCTGCAAGTCAAGCAAGGATGATGATGATGAAGAGTGCAGTGTAACACCTATCCAGACACAAAAAAGAAAGCAAAATCAAAAACCACAAAACAACCTGGCCATCACCACTGTGGGGAAGAGGTGAATTATGTATGGGTCTTCAGAGTGAATATATTATTCATATGGAATTTAACACCACCATGGAAAGAATGATTTTTTACTATGATGTCAGGTCACAAAAATAGATCATTATGAGGAATAATGGAGGGCTAGGGGATTTTATGAAGAGTATTAGAACTGTCAAGTACTCCCAGTGTTTCAGAAGACCTCAAAGAAGAAACCCAGATGGGAAATCTTCAGGTCCATCTCCAAAACTTATTAAAATTTATAGGCAAAAGGCAGCAAGTGGGGTTATCATGCTAGGAGGTGTGAAAGTCATAAAATTAGAATTTGGATCAGAACAAAAGGGTATTTGATGCCATCAGTACAGCAGCTTTTGATCTGACACACGATTCCTTAAAGAACCTATCATGCTATGTAATACAGGAACAACTCAGTATGGAAATGCAGGTATTTATGTCTCAAGTAGTCACAGGGCAGGGGCAGGAGGCACTGGATGGACTGCCAAGGAAATGTAAGTCACATGCCTTACCTGAAATTATGAAACAAGGCAGATGTCAGCTGTAGTGACGCCTTAAAGACCTGGAAATAAAACAGCACACTTTCAAGACAATATTAGCATAGGAGGTAATATAAAGGCTGGTCTTTATTGGAGGCCTCCACGAATAGATATGTAAAATGGCTAAAATGCCCACCCCCACATGGGGTGAATACAGTTTTGTAAGTTTAGCAAATTAGCGTAACTAACAAAAATCCCCAATTAGAAGCACAAATGATGAAGTAATTCCCCCTCTCGGTTCCACCTTTCCTGTAGCCCCCCTTTAGATAGGAGCTAAACTTTGTTTATGAAAATGTGTCTTGAACAGCTGGTTTGAACCTTGGCTCCCAGGAAGAACCAAGGCAGGGTAGGGGCCTTGGGTCCCCTGGGGTTTGGAGCCTCTGAAGTGTGTTTCGTCTTCCTGCCTATCCGGGTAGGGAAGAGGTAGGGAAAAGTAATGGAACTAGCTAGGAACTGTATAACTATACCACAGTAATCTACACAGCTATGAATACATATGAAGGAAATATAAAAGCAAAAATCCTTCTGGCATCAGTAGGATGGGTCTGAAAAATAAATGCAGGGGTAAAATGCAGTTAAGTCTCCAGAACAGATGGTTAAAACTCCTTTTACCCCAACACAGTGAAACGACTTGGCCGTCGGTGTCTTTAAGGCTGTGATTGTGCCCTTGTCTGTTACACACACTGCGTATTGGCTTAAGAAATCGCGAGGTGTGTGGGAATAGAGAGCAGCAATGCACACACACAATGCTAAAATTATTTGGTTAAATTATGCAAACAGGCAAGCAGGGAAATTTTTCCCAGTGACATTAACCCACTACAGTTTTGATGGTTGTTGTGAGGTTTTTATTGGAGAGAGCTTTTTTCTTTTTAATTCTTTCTGTGCATTGTGCCGAAAAATATTGTGTCAAAACCGAGAAAAAAGAGAAAAAAGCCAAACAGGAAGAATCCCAGCCCTGTCTCGTTATGCAGGTCTGGCCTTAAGCATGCTAAATTTTCCTCTCTTCTGAGACCTCTGGTCCACTTTTCAATCCAGTCAAGAAAATCAGGTTACTCTGAGTGTGTAGCCCTGATCCAATGCCTGCCACACATGCAGACAGAAGCATGTGTGTGTGCATTCACACACTCAGCCCGAACAGCAAAGTCATTCCCTTTGGAAATGATGAGGCACTTTCAGGAATACAGAAAAATTCCTACGTGGATTTTCCTTTAGGTTATGAGATAATGGTTTCTTTTCCCAGGAAGTATCTTAGCATCATATTCATAATTTTCCCCCATGGTGGTAAGAAGAGCACAGAGGGGTAAAAGTGAGATTTGGCCCCTGATTTTACTTTTCTTCCCAGGCCTCATGACTTGCCTGTCTGAATTTGGACTATTGCATAAAAAAAGAATGTAAAGTTCTTGCTCTGTACATTCAAGCTTATCTTAGCTGTAATGAGATGGAAATGCATTCTTGACTCAGGTATTTTATTTATATTGTGTTGTCCATGAAATCCTGTCTTTCCACAGGGACTGTCAATCATGGATTTACATTGTGTGATGAAAAAGGATATGGTTATTTTGAAGGATTTTTCATAAAAAACACCAGCTACAAAACACCATGGAGAAAAAGATAAT
This sequence comes from Pachycephala philippinensis, assembly GCA_013397055.1. Classification (NCBI taxonomy): domain Eukaryota; kingdom Metazoa; phylum Chordata; class Aves; order Passeriformes; genus Pachycephala; species Pachycephala philippinensis. Next base: position 377,503 of record VWZT01006840.1, read on the forward strand.
ATTACAGTTAAATAATGAAAAAAAAAATTTAAAAAATCCTCTTTCAGTATATCAAGGTCAGCTGAAATAGCTACTGTGAATTTAAGTTTAAAAGCAGGTTTTCAGTTCAGGACCTTTGTCCCCCAATTCCTTTAAATAGTTTTCTTGTAGAGAAGCCAAGGTTTGCCCTTGGTTTTGTGTTTTGTTTTTTTTTTTTTCTTTTTAAGTGCATAACATTAGAGTTAGTCATTAAATTTTTCTATCTGCTGCTGGTTGACTAGCAAAATTTTGGCTTATAAACTGGGCAGGAAAAGCATGTGCATCAGTAGTTTATCCAGGTATGCAAACCTGATAGGTGTAGGATCATTGTCACTGTACAGCTTCAAGATACATTTCAACAACACACTGTTCAATGTGTTGTGTTGGGTTGACCCTGGCTGGATGCTAAGTGCCAAGCTAAACCATTCTGTCACTCCCCTCCCCAGCTGGGCAGGAAAGAGAAAATATAAGAAAAGGCTTGTGGGTCGAAATAAGGGCAGAGAAAGATCACTCACCAGGTACTACCATGGGCAAAACTGACTTGACTGGTGGAAATTAGTTTGAATTGAATTATCTAAGTAGAGTAAGGAAATAAAACCAAATCTTAAAAGCATCTTTCTCCTACCCCTCCCTTCTTTCTCAGATTCATTCCTGCCAATTTTCTGTCCCTCCTCACCACCAGCTTCACAGAGGGTGGGAAATGGGGTCTGTGGTCAGTTCATTACACATCATCTCTGCAACTTCTTCCTCCTCAGGGGGACGACTGCTCACATTCCTCCTCTGCTCCAGCATGGGCTCCCTCCCATGGGAGACAGTCCTCCACAAACTTCTCCAACGTGAGTCCTTTCCAGAAGTTGCAGTTTTCTCTAACTGCTTCAGTCTGGGTTCCTTCCGTGGGATACTGTCCTTCAGAAACAGGCTGTCCCAGCATGGATCCCCCTTGAGGTCACAATTCCTGCCACCAAACCTGCCCCAATGTGATCTTTTCTCTCTTCAGGGCCACAGGTCCTGCCAGAAAGCAGCTCCAGCAGAGGCTTTCCAGTATCCTTCAGGCATCCACCTGCTCCATGGGCTGCAGGTGGATCTCTGCTCCACCATGGACCTCCACGATCTGTAGGAGAACAGCTTCCTCACCACGGCCTTCACCCTGGGCTGCAGGGGAATCTCTGCTCCAGTGCCTGGAGCACCTCTTCGCCCTCCTTCTGCACTGCAGGACTGTTTCTCTCACATATCCTCGGTCTCTCTGACTGCTGATACCTTGCAAATTTCTTTTCCCACTTCTTAAATATGATATTCCAGAGGCACAACCACTGTCGCTGCTGGCTTCAGCTTTGGGCAGTGGTGAATCCGTCCTGGAGTCAGCTGGCATTGGCTCTGCTAGACGTGGGGAAAGCTTCTGGCAGCTTCTCACAGAAGCCACCTCTGTAGCCCCTTGCCATGCAAACACAATACACCTGTAAACCTGCAAAGGAAATGTATTTCTTTATATGCTTGAAGCCTCAATGTGATTCTGATTTCAAGCCCAGAATATTTAGTCTAGTACTAAATTTATTCCAAGTCTAGGGTCTCTTGCCTCAAGACAGTGTTGTTTTCACTTTACAGATGTGCAAGGGACATTCCCAAATGGCTGCCAAGGATCTGGGTGCTCATATTGAGTAATCAGGAATAAATATTTAGTCTTAATTACAAAGTGAAAAAGTACAAGTAATTGTTTCTCGTTCCATATCCTTTAATCTTTACCTGGCTTTGGATTCTGACATATAATCCAAAAATAGTTTATACACTCTATTAAAAAAAAAAAAAAATCATTAAGTGTTCATTTGGCCAGCTTTTGGTATTTATACAAGAACAGTTGAATAAAGAGTCCTTTCATTTCATCTAACAGGATTTTGCATGACATATTATGCTTTGAAACATAATTTTACCGTATATTTTCCCTTATGCATAGATCTGGTGGCTTGATTTTTTATTATGTATGTCTTGATCATTATTTATGATTTTATTTTTAACTTTTCTTTGCAATCTCTTAAAACCCATTGATCCAATTTCTACAATGGTTCAAACAGACAAAGAATCACTGGTTCAAGGGATGCTGTGCCAGTTTATTTTGGAAGAGAATTTGGGCAAGAAGAAATTAAGCTTTTTTTTTTTTTCTATGTTGATTTTCTAAATTATCATAAAGGAGGGGGGAAAGCAATTTTATTACAATCAAATATCAAAGACTAACCCTCTGTTCTAACTAAGACAACAAAACCATTGCTGTTCAGTGAAGCAAATTTAGCCCCTAAATGGAGCTCTGTACCTGCACTGTTGTTGCTGTGTGTTCTTGAATAAGAGGTCTTGGTCCACCTGTGCACAGCTCAAATGGTCTTTGAACCTCCTGTGTTTTTGTGTCACAGTCCATGCAGTCTCTCTCCCTGTCAACCCCTAAGAAAAGTCCTTAAAAATAACTGCTTGGATGTGCTTAGTAAAAAAGCTTGTGTTTCAGTCATTTCTTTCTTTGTCTGTCTTTTCCATTTCAGAAATTGCAACCTGCTCTAGCTGCTCCAATCTACCCGGGGGCACAGCTATCCCCAGCATGGAACTCACCTCCCCAGGCTGCTGTGTCCATCACAGGATGCTACTGGTGACATCTCTGAGGGTAAAACCCATCAGTGTTCACCCTAAAGTGTCAGCTGACACAGTGGAAAGGATGTGCCACACCACGAAATACCCTTTAGCAAATAAGGCAGCATTATAACGTATATTAGGGAGGAAAACCAACTAAACTGCAACATCACAAAGAGAACAGGATGTCAGACCCTCCACGCTATGCAAACTCCTGAATATTTTCATTTGTTATTATTAACAAATAATAACCCTGCCTCTGTCATCTCCCTAGTCCTGCTTGCTTTTTTCCCTGTGGTTGGGGTCACACAATATATGTGTATATATATATATATATACACACACACACACTCACACACATATATGTTTCTGCTGCAGGGTATTGGAGGATGGAAAACAAAGCCTAGATCTGCAGCAAAGTAGGATTTTCTGTCAGCTGTGTATTGATTTCTCCAGCGGTACCTGAAACCCAACCAGTTGTAGCTGCCTTTATAGCTGGATTAATAAGGTAGATTTTTTACCCCAGAGGATTTTGTTTTCCAGGTTCTTGCCAAAGCAACTTCCAACTTATGTGTGGAAGCATCTGCCTGTCCTCTATTCACTGTCAGAACAATTTACAGTCAAGCGCAGCAAAATCTTCTCCCAGAACAATAAAAAAAACAAAACCCCTCCCCTAACATGACACTAATCTGGAATTATCACTGTAACAGTCTACAACTTTTCAATAATTACTCCAAAGACTGAGCTAAAATTGGTTTGCCTGGGAACACGTTGCAAAACCCAGCTATGTCTGTCTTTCATTCATTAAGGCATTGAAATATTTCCCCAGAAGACAAGGATTCAGAGATGAACAACTGCTCATTCTACTGAAATAAAGCCCAACATCTGCTTCATTCTAAGGACACTGGTATTTGCATTTGAAATTACAGTTAAATGGAAAGTATGTTATTTTCTGGCATAAAATGTAATTCTAAAGACGTTGCAATTCAGTGTGCATTCTTTTCCTGGATTCTAATTGTGTTTATAAATTATGTTCCTATTTTGTATGAAATTGTGACATTTTTTACAGTATCTATGTGGTAGTATGTCTCGTAATGAGCTGCTATAGGGACAGATCCTTTCCATTCTTCTAAGACATCTTTTCTAGAACACTTATGCATTTTGGCATTTTATCTGTCAATGTCCTAGTTGTTTGACCACGCACCAAAGGGGAAAGAACATGAAATGGATTGTATGCCAAGAATGGGGCCTCTGTCCTCACTAGTAGCAGGAAATCATAAAGAGACTCTTCTCCTGCAAGCTTGTTTAAAAAGCTGTGTTTCAAATAGCTGTTCTCCTGATTGAAATAAGAAAGAAATGGGAAATGAATGTGAGTCGAAGCCTTTATCTGCTCTGAAGTATTTGAAGCACCTGAGCATTTAAACTGTGTGTACAATAAGGACAGCCTATGAAATGGTTCTTGTCCTTTGTTGCAAACCTGCAAACCTGCTGACTGGTTTTCTTTGATTGCTAATTGATTAATTCTGGCATCTGTGAGAAACAATGAATGCTAAGAATCTACGTTCTAACAAAATTTAAGTTTTCTCCTATACTGTATTAAAACAATTTCCTGACCCCCCTTGCCTTTCTAAGGTCTTAGAACATAAAACTGTCAATGCTGGACTAGACTAAGAGATTCAGGCAACCCAACGTCCTCCATCTCACCATAACACATGCTTAGGAAAGAGTATAGGACACCAGATCTGTAGAAATAAGTCCAAACTCGTAGATGTGTTTCTTACTGGAAATCCCCTGTGGCAAATTAAGCTTTCTTTTCTGTATCTGTTTTTCTTTTCTGTAATGGGAAAATACTTTTTTTTTTTTTTTTTTTGGTTTAGATCCTGAGGGCTGCAACAATAAATGGTGTGATTTGTCAGTCTTAATCTCATGAAGACATGAGATATTTTCCTTTCCACTGCTGTTGGTGATCAGGGTGCATGATAAATTGTGACTAAAAAGTGTCCTCTAACTACGATTTCCTTAGGGTTTTACTTGCATGTGGCTTATTTCCAGTGAGATGGAGAGGAATAAAAGAAAAGATTTTGCACATTAGCAGGTTAAACAGTTTCCAAGTAATGTCCATTTTATAATGAGAAAGTGACACACTGTAACTTCAGTGGTGGTATTTCTGTTTTCTTAGTGAATTGATTGATTTTTGTAGAGCTAAAATAATTTACATGGGATGAGGCTTTCAGTGTTGGTATATCTATTTTTGTACATTAAAGATTTTTTAATATTTATCTAGGGCTATACTTTCTCATGTCATCAAATGAAGCCCTACCTCCTCCTAAACCTTGGGTAGAAAAGAGAAGTTGGTATCTTGTCTATGACTATTGTTGGTTAGAGTTTCTTAGAGTTTTTATTTCAGCTTTTTCCTGTTCTCTTTTTAGTCTTTTTTTATCCATTTACCTTGCCTTACATCTTCATGCCAGGTTTGCTCTCTTTTTATTCTTTTGCTGTCTGCTCTCCTTTTTTACCACGAGTGACCTTAAACGCACAGGTAATCCAATAATACTTTAGCTTTGAACTTTTGAACCAAAAGCCTTCAAGCTAGAGACAAAACATTTTTCCTGTCACTTTTCTGTCCATAGAGAGTTTCATAGGCAGTCTGTAGCAGGCATGTAACTAAGAATTTTTTATTTCATTGGGACCTTAGGTGTTGTAAATCAGCATTTCTCTTCTACAAAAGTCAAGGGAACTCAAGGCAATTTGCATCAGGTAGGAGCTGAAAATTAAAAGCACTGTATTTTGAATGCTAGGGGAAATTTTCAAATACAGATATCCAGATATTAGTTTTCCACAGAACAAACACTGAGAACAAAATCAGGGGCTGATCCTTCTTGGAAGTCTTGCATTTTAATGCATCCTTTCTACTTCCCTGTCAGTGTACACATACAAAAAGAGCTATCCTCTTCCCCCTTCATCCCTCACCCCGAGTGTTGCTCTTAAATGAGCAGGCTACCTCATGCTTATTCCCCTTCGAATATAGAATCATAGAATCATTAATGTTGGAAAAGACATCCAAAATCAAGTCCAGCCTTTGACTGAGTACATTGAAGAGCCACAAATCCAGCGTGATTCCTTGTTGCAGTAATGAAATAAACATAAAAAGTAACTCTCACAGGCACTGATGAGGTATGTTGAGAGACTGTAAAGTGGATATTATTAGTGAAGCATTCAGTCGATCTTATGTCATCTGGCAAACAATCAGATCTTTACATTAATTATCTTGGATCAATGTTAAATAAGTAATTGTGACTGCTGAGGCTCAAAGCGATGAAATATTCTTTTTTAATTAATTAATCAACTGAACTAATATTTGACGTGCCTGTTACCCTTTTTGTCCTCCTTATGGTGAGTCCTTTGGACAACTGAATGAAGTTTGATATGTATCTAACTCACCTCAGTGTACAGATAGAAAAAAATTGCCATATTTCTACCCCTGACTGGTCATAACCACTACTGTATGGTTTTATTTATGACAATTTAAATGTAAAAACTTCAGTCTATCAGATGCTAAGAAAATCTTCATTTAACCTTTCACATTGCTTTGAGTGGATATGTCACCCAAAGAGTTTATTATTTTTCCTTTATCACATGTGACTTGAACCTGTTAATCGTCTCTCACATATCCTTCATGAAGAAGAAAGGATTGACCTTTCAATGTAATACAATTTTATCATTTTTCATCGCTTGGTAGAACAGGAATAGAGAGGAAAGCCTATCTGTGGACATTATTCATCTTCTTCTGATGATGCCTGGGAGCTTGGTACCTTATTTTTTAAGGATGGAACTTATGCAATCACAAAGGAATGATAAGTAAAAATCTCATGCATATGGAAGTCAAGAAAACAGTTTCCCTAAGTCAGATCTGAGTTTCACGTATTTACCATCCTCTGATTGGACAGGAACTCCTTCAGAGATATTTGTTTGTGCAGCACAACTCAGAAAGATTTGATAGATATAATTCATTCTGAAAACAATCCCTTCCAGTGAGGAAGTAAAACAAAGAATAAATTATTATATTGTAAATCCATTGACTAAAACTGCCCAACAACTTTTCCTCCTTGTCTTTATAGACAGGTGGGCTCAACTTGGTCTGCAATCTTTTCCTCTGAGAAGCCTATTCCTTTCTAATGACTGAGCCTTGACTCCAAGCTTAAGCACCTTAATCAGGTTAATTTAATTCAGTTTTGGTCTCTTAATTAATGCTTCTGCTCTGGGGTGTGTTTACTTTAGATGGGCTGTACTGCATTGGATAGAGGTCCTGTTGATAACAGAGTGGGGCATCCACACCCTCATTCAAGTGAACATTTAGGTGAAGAACACCCCTATATTAAATGCCACAAAGTGCTGTGAATAACTTTTGTTAGATCACATTTTCCTTAGTGACATGCAAATACAGTCACATTTCGATACAGCATGCCAAATAAATTATGCTTTTGTTTGGAGATCTGCATCAGATATCTCCATCCTACAGAGTGAAGGAGGAATAAAAATTACACACACTAATCATTGTCCTGATCTCCACCCCTCTCGCTCTTAATTTTCCTCCTTCAAAATATTTCTTTTTTTTTTTTTTCCTTTGGTTATGGTTGCAGCCTGGCAGGGATAAATACGCTAGATTTATGTTTTGAATCCTTTGCTCATTTAAAAACATGATAGTTGTTATACAGATTATTCCTGCAGGTCCTGGTTCTCTATGGATTAGTACTAGCACTTTAAAGAGCAGCTCACTTAGCCAGCTCCTGTTTCAATAGGTTAAGGACCTCTATTTATTTTGGCTGCCCTTTCTTTACATTTAATCTCTTGACAGGGAACTATAGGAATGCTTGGACTTTTATGACTCTCAGATTGGTGCTGAAGCCCTTCTCCTATCCTTCTTTTTTTTGATCTATTGATGGAAAACTTTACATTACAATAGAAGTTTACTGTTGGGACAACTTAATCCTGTTGCAATTTTCTTGCAGTTTTCCTGTAGTAACTCAGCTATTTTAAAAACAAGCAGCCCAAACAATCCGAATAGCACAGTGAGGAGTTTTTCTTTGCATATGGGCATGGTTTACAGAGTTCTACCAGCACTTAGAGAGGCTTCTCATCCTGAGACACCAGATAGAAATGCAGGCATTGCTTTCCAAGCAGGAAAATTACACATCTCCTGGTTTGAGAGGTGAAAAATAGAAAAGAACTAACCTGAAACTGGCCCCATGGATTTTCCTCACCAAACCAGAAAAGAAAGTAAGTTTGTTTCCTAGGGTAAATGCTCCAAGAGTTCTGTCAAGAAGTGTCTCATCCTGAAAGAACACAACAGGTACAGGGCCAGGGAGTGAAGGGGAGGCCATCCCCAGACAGTAGCTGTGCTACTTTCCCTTTCTTCTCTGTAGGTCTGCTTTAGACAGACTTGCATTCCTGCTTCTCTTCAGTATGAAAACCAAATTATTTTAATGCCATTGACCAGTATTGAAAAGATCCACTTGACTGAGATTTACCAAAGCCTGCTGAGTAACTTTTGACAAGGCTTCTTTTGCGGGATGGTTTCCCTGAGCTAGATGGGTGCTTTGCCTTGCCTTCGTGATAGCTTTTGCACTGAGTCCCCCAGAGACAAAGAAAGCAGTAGGAGGCAAAGGATCTCCCTCAGGAGCAGAGGACATATTGCAAGTTCAGAAATAGTTGTGAAGGACTGAGGAACAATTACAGCCTGGAAGGTGCCATTTGAATTAGCTCTGCAGTGTGCATAATCTATTGGACAGAAATACAGAGAAAGGTTGACAGATGTTCTATTATGTGGCTGTATTTGAAATGTGTTTGTTCGTGCAACCTTTAGCTCACTTCTGCTGCTTTAAGGATTTCTGCATCCAGAAATTCCATTTCCTTGAAGTGATTCCTAGTGTTTCTTTGGGTGATTGGATAAATAACTAAACAGTAACATTTTAGTCTAAATAACTTTTTAATCATTCTCTGCAATTCCAAGAAGGCTGGAATTATGACAAGTCTAAGAAGCTAGCCGGTTGCCTGAATTAATTCTCTTTAATATAAAATGGAGGGTGGGGGGACAAAAAAAGAGAGAAGCTCCAGGTTTATCATAGCTGCCAATAAACTTTCGTGCAGGTAGTGTTGGTCCAAATCACCCCATACCTCCAGCAAAATAACTTAATCTAAGAGCAATGTTGCTAGATGTTCCTAGACAATTGTTAAACCGAGCAAGAAGGAAAAAGAAATTCAAAACTAAAAAAGAAAAGTAAAAAAACCAATTTGCCCTGCTGAACTGTTAATCATGAAGAGGCTAATAGTTTTCAATTGTAAAGGAGCACTCCACAGTTTTGCAGAAATCACAATTGTGAGTGAACCACCACTCTCAGCAGCTATTTCAAAACTGCTGCGGGGAAGTTGGAAAGTCTGAAAACATGTTTATTTTTTAACGCACCTTTTTTTGTCAGAGGATTCCCAAATCGTCAGCAAGATAAGTTGGTGGGGAAAAAATCTGGTTCATATCTTGTGCTTTACAGCACTGGAACAGATTTTCCAGATAAGCTCTGGATATCTCACCCCTGGAAGTGTTCAAGGCCAGGCTGGATGGGGCTCTGAGAAACCTGGACTAGTGGAAGATGTCCCTGCCCATGGCAGGGGGATTGGAACTAGATGATCTGCAAGGTCCCCTGCAACCCAAATCATATAATTCCATAATTCTAAGAAACAGAAGGATAAACTACATCCAGGGGTAGCATACGAGTCTTCGTACTTGGTAGTTTTTCCTTGCCATAGCCACAATAATGTTTTTCAATTAACATCGAGCCTATTGTACACCACACTGCAAAAACTTTCTGACAGGGACCTTTGAGGTTATCTAATGCTCCTGATACAGCTGCATTACTTGCAAATTTTGTGTAACCTTCTGTCCCAATGTTGAAGAGAAAGAAAAAATATTTGGGAGATAAGACATCAGAAGTAAGTGAAAATCTCTGGGAAGGTAAAAGAGCACAATAAAACATGCTTGCTTATGAATAGCAGCTATTTATGCCCTGAAGTCAACAGAAGAAGGAATTGTCAGAATATGGGTGGTGTCACACCAGAGGAAAAGAGAACTGTCAAGGTCTGTTTACCATTAGTGAACACTGAGTGGGTTTAAGTGGAACCAATTCCAGTAACTTACACTTTTAGATTAAAAAATAAAGGGGACCAAACTGTTACTATGATCCTGTAATTCTAAAATAGAAAGGAGAATACTCCAAAGTATACTTTCTTCAGAGGAATTTAGGTGACTAAAAGAAAACTGCCTTTATTCTACTAAGTGTTGAAAATAGCCTATTTGTGTTAGGCCTTTTTGCAAGGTAAAGGAAGGGAAATGTAGCCAAACAGAAGTTTTTAAAACCATTTGAAAACCTGTTTCAGCACGTTAATAAACTAGTGAGGTAAGTTGTGCACAGTCTTGAAAAATGGTTTTTACAGCACTCATCCTACCCTTTTCAGCTGATAGACACTTCAGACTCTCTGTCTGTGATTCAATTAAACAGAAAACTAGAAGAGTATTTTGGCAGGGAAACTAAATTGTATCAACTATGTAAATCACTTGTCAGGAATCTAGCAGCTGTTTTCCTGAATTCGTGTACAGCCAGGGGAAAACTAAAGCTGTGAGAGTTTACAAGCTGCTCACCAATTCATCCATTCCTTTACACAGGAATAATCTGAAACTCTCCAACACCCACTGGAATGAAAACTCATCCATGCCAATAAACTTTCCAGAGGCAGGCTTCAATAATCCGCCTGCAAGATTGCACTTGAGGCTCCCTAAAGAGGGCACTAGAATGTGATATTAGCAGTGAGATGTTTTGTCTCTTCAGATTATTTTCTGCTGCTGATGCATATGGGGAGCAGTGAGGGAGATCCTTGCTCAGGGGTACAGGCTGTGCCTTCAGGGGCAGGAGGGGGGAGGAGAGGGAGAGAGGGAGGGAGGGGAAGGGAGAACCAAGTGCTGAGGTTGTTCCAAAAGCAGGAAGGAGCTCGTAACTCAGAATTTGTGCCATTCTCTCCACATCTCCTCTAGATGTCCATGAAATAACCAGTCAGACCATTGTAGCTGTGGTCCACAAGGTGCGAGTCTGTATAACAGTGTTCCAAGGGACAACCCCAACAGAGAGCTCCAAGGGTTCCATGCTCCAAGGGATGGCACTGGAGTTTTGGCTTTATTTGCTAGGGCTTACCCTGAATGGTGTTGAAGAATTGTTAACTTCCAGCATGGGATAACTGTTCCATGAAATACAGTGAGATTCTTGTGCACATCTCAAAGCTTTGGTAACAAGTGGCTTACCTTGGTCTCCCAAAGTCATCTGTGTACCACTCAGGACAATTATTCCAGTCCCATAAACAAGTTTTCTTTAATCAATACCTACTGAATTCTAAGCACCTTGAATTCAGCTGACACACATAGTGAAAATTGCCTTCAGCAATGGTTTCAGAAAACCAGTAGTTAAAGATCAGTATATGTTTATAGACATAGACATAGATATGGTTTTGATTACATTTAATGACTGTATACAAAGAACAGATTCTTATTTTCCCCTCTGCATAGAACATATCATATCTGAGTACAATTCATACCTACCAAAAATTTCCAATGGTCTCAGCAGTCTAAATGGGTATTTCAGCTGCATAAAATTTAACAAGTATCTTTGCCATGAGTGATTCTCTTAAATTAATGTTGTGTTTTCTTCCTGCACATGAGTTGGACCAAAAATATGCTGATTGCTGGTGGTTGTCAGCTGATGCACATACCATAACGATCTTCTGGGATATTTTTATATTTTTCTAATGTATGCCAAGCAACTTGGTACCACAAATATATGATGCACAGAATAGAAATTTAAAGTCACAGTTGCTTTCCAGACTGTTCCTGCAACAAAGCTGGGGCTTCCAGGGGCTTAATTGCATATTTGAAATGAAGCATACACTTAAATGTCTTGCAAAATCAAAACCTTTTTCTGTAAACTCTCTTGCTAGCTATTTTTATGCATTTTCCAGCATAAGGGGAAATAGAGCTCCCACTTGGGTGCTCTGATATATAGTGAATAATTAGAGCTGAATGGAAAATAGAAACATTTTTTGGGGGGGAAAAATGACTCCTCCTTGCTTTATCTCAAAATATTCCAAGAAACAACTGCAGTGATAAAGTTAAAATTTATAGTAACAGCGATCTAAAGCAATATATAAAAATGTAAAGAGAACAGTAGTAACTATTCAGAAACTGTTTTTAATTGCCTTCACCTTAACTAAATTATTGGCTCTGTGACTATTGGTATTAATTTCCACAAGATAATTCATTAGATAGAGTATATTTACTCAGAGGGAGGAGTGGTGTCAGAATCTGGCTCCCAGTGGGTTGACATTTTAAACCACTTTGCTGACTGCCTGTAGTGGTCACATTTTAAAAGCAGATTTAGAGTAAACAAGCCAGCAAGAAAATGCTTTGAAATAACTAAAGATTGCTAGGTGAGGTCAACCTTTTTTTTTTTTTTAATTATGCTGTATGGATGCAGAGAGAGTTTGGGGGAAAAAAAGAGAATAATCCGGCAACATTTTGTTGCATAGGTAAATATTATTTAGCAAATAATTGTGAATCTATTGTCAAGGTGTATCAGTATCTAGTTTTTAGCTCTGACATACTATTACCATAAATAAAATATAAAATTTTATGAAATACACATCATAAAACTTTGAGGTTTTTTAATCCACTTTTTTTCTGGCTTGGTTCAAACCCTTCTAAGTAGCATCCAATTACTATAAGACCCAGTGATTAAGAGGTAATAGCAGAGAGACACTCTTTTGTAAAACAATAATATTGTATGCTGATAAACAAGAAAGCATATCTCTCAGGCAGCATAAAATAAAACACTTCTGCTTACTAAAAATGCTGAGGCTAAAACTGTGATGTTTCAAACAAACCTTTTTTGTTTTATTTCCTTCCACCTCCTCCTATTTTCCCCTCTCTCAGTAATTTTTTTCTCTTTCTCACTAACCCCCTCTCTTTTTTGCTTTTTCTCCTCCCCTGTTTCTTTCTATGAAAGCTGATTGTCCATGGAGAGGAATTCATAAAGGAAATTTAACATTCTACAGTACAATTTCAAATCACAGTTGTACAAGTTGACCTTGGCAGATTTTTCAAAGTAGATGGTTTTATATAGCTATGCTGGTGAACCTAGTTCTTAACTTTCTTATTAGAAAAATAATTGTGCTTCCAGGTGGATGATCTATCATAATGGGAAATGAGTAGCTTATCATTGCAGTGAAGAAACTGGATTTTGGCTTAGAAAATAACCAGCACACCAGTTCTTACTTTCATACCATGAGTGCAAGTTAAAACCGAAGTCTGATAATGAATATATATTAAAATTATTGAAAATAGCTGTGCTTAGCTGACTGGATCTGAAAGGTAGTTACAGCAAAAAGCTCAAAGGTAAGAAAATTACAGCAAGCAAAAAAATGCAAGAAAATATAGGGTTCAGTAGGTAAGAAAACAAAGGATGATGGGCAAGAAAGTGGTTGAAAAGCTGATACCTTATTAGGCATGCTGCAATTTTAGAAGACAAGATTGCCATTAAGGAAGGCTGTCAAAGTTTATTTTTTTCTTTGTTCTTTTATCCCGTTCTTTCATAATGTTCAGGTGCAAAATGATGTCAAAGAAGATATAGAATGATTGGTTCCAAAACATCTGAGGAACTGAATAGTGGGCCCAGACTTTCCTCTGTTCTTCCCCTCCCATCTTCCCATCCTGCATTTGAATCCATTTACTGGCTTTTCTATTGCATTTGCTTTAGATTGCCATTTCTTTAACTGTATCCCTTGTCTTCTTTTGCAGGACTTTTTCTACAGCCTTATTTTCTCCTCTACTTTCACCTACAATCTGTACATTCTCCCTTTCATACTCTCTAGCACTACACTCATGAGCTCTTGATACAGCATCGATACAAGTTCCCAATGCACCCATGGCTCACCTGTAGTTTACCTTTCTTTTCTCTGAGTTTCTCCTTTTACAGTATTCATTAAACAACTTAAGGAAATGAGAAATTTGTGAACTGTTGGCAGCTTTCAAATATAGTTGTGTGATTTATTTAGAGACAAAAGTATTCTTGGTTTCATACTTTTCACAAATGAAAACAGCTAGTATAGAGAAGTATATTTTTGTGTGGTTTTATGAGCCCAAAAACCTCCAGAGAACATTGCCAATTCACATAATGTCCTTGAATGATAGATTGAGCACTTAAATCTCTTATTTAGGGGAAATCTATATATAATTAGAAGTAAACGGAGAATGTCTTGTTGCATAAGTTCCTGTGGAAAATCCAACACATTCTTTACCCCAACAAAAAATACAAAGAGAATAACTTTTGCCCATTGAAATGAGACCTGAAGCTACCATTGCTTTCAGCAGTTCCATGAATCTGACAGCCCAACAAGTTTCTGCACAAGCCCTCCCTTACAAACTGCCTTGACTGGGACTGAGTCTGGCAGACTGGCATGTTAGTTCATTGTGCATTTGGCATATCAGTATCTGTTTTGTGAAAAATTTAAATTTCATAAATAAGCCGGGTTTTCTCCTTTTGGGGGAACTACATCCTTCAATATTCTTTGTGGCCGTGTCTGTGGGATTTGTTTCAGGACAGAGATCTCAAACATACAGATAAGAACTGGGGCCAGAACAGAGGCAGAGAGAACCAACCAATGGTGTCTGATCACCCAGCCCTTCTATAAACCTCTGCCAAGGAAAAGTCACCACACGGCATCATTAAGAATGATGCCAGCAGGAAGAAACAATCAAATAGCCCCATTAGCAAGGCATAAAACCTGTTTATTACTTCTTGTGTGGGGTCAGGATTATCAAGGCTAAAAAGATGGCAGTGGTGCTGTCTTCAGTATGTTGTCAGTGAACACAAGTTATATACACCGTCCTGATTTCCATTCTTCTCCATACTGATAAAACAACACTGCAAAAAATATCAGATAGAAAAGCAATGGTGTAGATTGCACATGTCTGACCACCTAAATTTTGGGGAAAGAATGATGGGAGAAAGATGTGCATTTAAGGTGTTGAGAGGCAGTAGTGATGAGCAGCAGCGAGGGGTTAAGAAACAAGGAAGTGTAGGAATATTCCTGTAGTGTAGGTGAGGTTATCTATGTGGGCTTTACATATTTATATTGATATACTTATAACCAGACAGACTGCCTTACATCTGACAGACAATTAAAAAAAAAAAAAAAATTAAAACCCTTCTTTGAATGTGTCACTTTTACTTTGTAAGGTTTTTTACTCCTTTCTGCCCTCCAATTCTTTCCAAAGGTTTATAGTCCTCAGTACAGAATTTATAAAGTTTCATTGTCCATGTCTCAGAATCATGTTGTGCTGCCTGATGACCTTGTCTATGTTTCAGATACTTGTAAAAAAGGATATTTTATCATGGAGAGCAAAACTTGATTCTTCTGTCTGAAAGTAATTTGGGGAGGGGTGAGGGTTATGATCATACTGCAAGGTGAATTGTTTCTGAAATGTGCTGCTTGCCACATCTATCAAATCTGCACCAAATTTTCCTTTTCCTGCTCTGCATTTGAACGAATCTGCCAGCTGCCCACAGTACTTTAGAAATATGGATAATAAATTCGGGATATTTCACAATATTTAGCTTCACAGATGTGAAGAACCATTTTGACGCATTGATCAGCTTTTTCAGCCTCTATAGGAAATCGGCTCTAGCATTGGCTTCTTTACACGACATCCCTTCTGCATTAATAAAAGGTCATCTTTATAAAGTGAAGAATTTAGCAATCTCCAGCTGTTTTCATCCTCCAGCTCAAATGACTAACTGTCAAATATAAAGGAATGTAGACACAGGTGTACACACACTCACGTGTGTATCCATGCAATACATCCATTCTTTACATGACCAATGCTGAAGATATCTCAGTGACTTAGATTCCTTCCATATTTAAAAATAAGTCACTTACTTAAAGGTGTTTCACCTTCATTAATTCTTAAGGTTCCCTCAGAGCTATGCACAGGTAGACTCCTTGGCAAAATCCTGGTCCACTCATTATCCTGAGATTTTGACGCAAATTTTCACATACTCTTCATTTTATCCATGGAGCCGAAAGCATCTAACATTACAAGTGAATGAATAAATTAAATCATTCCAATCACAGTTTAAAAACAAACAAACAAACAAACAAAAAAAACCAACCAACAACAAAAAAAACAAACAACAAAAAAGAGCCCCAAACGACAAAAAAACTAAACAAACTAAACTAAACACAAAGCCAGCCAAACAAAACCTTGTCTGAACATGTCTGAGAGAATTTTTGACGCTGAGAGATACCACAGGCAGAATAGAAAGAAAGCAGTATAGAATGAGGGAAGAACTGCAGGCAACCTCGTCTCATCCTGATCTATCTAACTCTTGGTTTGGTCCCTCTGATCAGCATCACATCACAAAAAATCGTGAAATTATAGCACAAGATGAACCATTTTGTGTTTTGTCATAGAGTCATAAAACCTGGGTTGGAAGAGACCTTAAAGATCATCCAGTTCTGACCCCCTGCCATGGGTAGGGATGCCTTCCACTAGACGAGGTTACCTAGAGCCCCATCCAACCTGGCCTTGAAAACTTCCAGGGATGAGGCATTTGATACACTGGGTTTGCCTCCGGAGAATTTATCAAATAGAACACCTTACATACAAAAGGCAAGGTAAGTTACAGGGAGAAAATACAGATACAAAATAGCCCTTTAAGTCAGTAAAGCACAAATGTGACAAGAAAAAACCCTAGACGCTAAAACAAAAAAAAAAGGAGGTTAACAGACCCAAAGCAGCACAGGACAAGGTAGGTAAATTTAAGCCAAGGACCATAATCAAAAAGTAGCTAGATGAAGTGTTATACCTTGTCTTATATACGTTAAGACCAAAGTTCCACTAGTCCCTTCTGACATGATGAATTATTGAAGACAGATTTAACTTCAAAATTTTTAACTAAAAATTAAAATTTTGCACTTGTCTATACTTCCAAAGCTATGAATAAGCTTTAAAAATGGCAGTGTTTGTTGGACATATTTTACAGATAAGAAAACTGACGTTCATTGATGTGGTCAAGACCATGACACAGATGTTGACAAAAATATGACAAAACCCTAAAATGCATGCCTTGACCACTAGCAAAAATCAGGAGCTTATAGGAAGCAAGAGAATACCACTCGAAGCCTCAAAGTGACAAATTTTGTAAACACAAAGATTAACTTGTGAAATATATGTTATTTACCTGCGCAAAATAGACAATGTTTTTAACTATGATGTTATGACTGATCTTTGTTTTAGAATGTACATATATATATACACTAGTACTTTTACAGTGATATATAATATACTACAACATAAGAGGACTGCTTGTTTGGGCAACTTGAAACAGAACGGTCAAATAATAGTAAAGTAGTCACTCCATTCTACTGCAAATGAAAACTCCTAGAGGTGTTTTTCCATAATATCTTCTGAGATGCTTGTCTGCCTAAGTACTAGGGCAGTGAGATATCTTTCAGAGGACTTGGTGCTGCTTTTCTTCACTGCTTGTTGACTAGGAACATTTGAAATGCACTAATCCTGAAGTGATAATACGTCATGTTTACCTTGCATCCTGTTTTCTTTCAATACTGGACATTCAATAGTTTAAGCACCTCTTCAGGTCCTTTCTGTATGAAATTAAGAAGATATATGTAGTTTTAAAGTAGTCATGCTTTTGTCTTGCTTACACATCTGCACATCTCTTATACAAGAGGCAAAGATAAATGGTATGATGAAAAGGCACTTAAATGTTTTATACTGACTTAAAAAAACCCTACACTAAATAAGTCTAGCAAAAGACTTTCAGCCCTATTATAGTAATAAATTACAGACTGGGCTAGAGTTAGCTAAATTCTGACAGTTCTTCTGCACACTGTCCGTCCTACTCCCAAGCCACAAATACATCTTATAAAAGAGGCTCAGTGGAGTGAGCAAAAGTACACAGAAGCCTGATTTTTTTTTTAAACAAAGAAGTTTATGTTTCATAATTCATTGCTATTTATTGAAGTTCCAGTTCTGCCACTTAAATAGATTGAGTAATATGCCAGAGTGTTTATCTGTATCTTTCAGTGGTGTTGCTTATTGTACAAGTTACAGCACAGTGGAGGAAGGGTGGCAGAACCAAGGGTACATTATTTCCTGTAGAAGATGTGTTGAATTTCATATTCAGTGTCTAATCAGTACTCCAACTCAACTGTCAGTAACTTTCTGCCCCGGTAGAGACAGCAGTGAGCACTCTCCTGGTGTTAAATTCACATTTAAAGTGAAATATTGCATATATTGTTCCATATATTGCTCTTGAGAACACAATAACCATAGGAGAAATTTATGCTATCCTTTGGCAGAAGAACGGGGATGAATTGAATTTATTTCCACAGGAAATACTTTTGCAATCCCAGTTCTCACTCAGAAAATAAAAACATATTGCTGAGCACCTGGGGAAATCACCTAAAATGCACATATATCCTGCAGTCTAGAATCACAGTCACAGTTGCCAAGTAACTACTTTTTTGAAATATAAGAGATCTGATTACGCTCACTTTTCTTATTGAATTACAGGAAAGAAATGGAGGAATGGCTTTCCTAGAGGTTCACTGTAAATACAGCATGCTGAATATTTTTTGTCTTTTTTTCCCCAAATCACTTTGCGCTATGCAGAGCTGTAAAAACAGTTTAAGAGGTGTTGAACACAATTCAGTATGTTTAGATTAAAAATACATTGTTCTTTGGACCCCTAACTACAAGACTGCATTTCCTACCTATTACCTCCTTGCTCTGAATGAATGATAAATGGCGGAAGTTAGAAGCAGCCAGAAGAAGGAATTTCCATCTCATATAATATTGAAGTTCTAAGCAATGTTTCAAAAAATTGCCAAGAAATAGAATTTGCCATTAAGCTAAAGAGTTTTGTTCCCATATTGACTTTAATGCTGCACAACACAGGAATGTTGACTATAGAAAGATACGTTTTAAAAGGAAAAACTAAATCAGGGAGTAACGGGAGAAGTAATTTTTTTCTTGCTTTACCATTCTGCCTGTCTTACCAACATTCACTGCTGTCTGGTACACATAGGGAAATATCATTTGGTTTGGGAAGCACTGGTGACATAATATTAAAGAAAAGTCAACTATAGGACACCACATTAAGTCAACTTCTTGCATCAAGCAAGTTATGATTTTCTTATCTCCCTCATAAGTCATTTTAGTTGTGCATCCTGTTTTGCTGAGCAGTGCTGTAAAGTAATTTCATAAGCAATCACTAATAAGATTACAGCTCTGAAGGGTGTAAAGACAACAAAAGATAGCACAGAAAAGTCATAATTTTCTTTCTAAAAAGTGTGTAGGGGGTTTTATATATAAATGTAATAAAATAGTATTTCAAAGGGTGAAGATAAGTCATATCAGTCAAGAGTAAAAAAAACCCAGAACATTTTCTCTTTTATGTTTTTGTTTGTAGGAGATGTAGGAACTGAACATTAATGTCTTCTTTCCATGAGAAGGAATTAATGTTATCTATATGCCCTTTTTCCTTTTTGACAACATGTTACTTCCCTGGAGGTTTACATGGAGCTTTTTTCATTGTGCTGTGGCTGGTAGGCACAGAGCCTCTCAGAAAATAATGTCAGACTGCTAATTACCATGAGCAGTATTTAAATAAGCTGATCAGATCTGTTATATTTCAATTTCTTACTTCTGACATGGTAGCTGAACATCAGACTTTTCTGTAAGTGCCATATGTACCTCCTTTATTATTTCACTGGGTCTGTCATGCCTTGTATTCATGTTTTGTTTGGCCAAAACACATCTGAATACAGGTATTTATTTTGCAAATATAGCTGTGTCTTTTTAAATGACACATAGAACTTGTCTTATCCAGTTTGCTGGTGATTCTGTCTCCGCATCTCAATATCCAGTACAATTCTTTTGTGCGTGTGTGTACTGAGATGGACAGGAAGAAAAGAGAGGAAGATAAAGAGGCAAATAATAAGAGGTATGGTCAAAATTTAAAGCTATTTCCAATCACGAATACTTCCTGTGAGAGACATGAATAAGACAAGTGTTTTGATTAACATCAAGAATATTTCAAGCAGCATTATTTACAAAAGCGTGCAGGGATGACATTGCATAGTAATGAGGTATAATAAAATCATTGGTGCAGATGTGGAAGAAGTATTATTACCTTTTTTTCTTTAAAATAGTAATTCCTGTATTATTTTTCATTGATTTCTTATCATGCTCTGAGACAAAACAAAGTAACTTTTTCACAAGACCCTTTAGACACAGCTGTAAACAAGAGAAAAAGTTTTCAAGATACAAACTTAAAACTTGTTTCATATTTGAGCACTGAAATCAATAAACTAATCTTTAAAAACCTATCTTGTTGGGAACTTTGATTTTCATTACTTAAAAATGGAGAAATAAATTTTGTATTGGCAATAAAAAGACATTAAAAATGTGACAAGCACCGCTTAATTTTCATTGTTTTCCTCAGGAAACTGACCAGAAAAATATTTTGAGCAGAAACTGAACATACAACCCTCAAAGTTCAGGAATGGATGAGCAGACTTAGGTTTTTAGCCTCTTTCTTATCCAGAACTAATGGGTTAGCTGCAGTTGGACAGCACCTCCCACACACTATGCATATGTTGCAGAGGCGTGTATGCACATCCTTACGAGAGGACCTCTATCAGTAACCCCTTCTCTCCCTGTGTCTCTCTCCATTATCAAACACTTAAATAGGAATCCAGGAATTAACTTGTCATTGAAAGAACAGAACCAAAATGCCAATTTGTTCTCTCCAACAATGGCATAGTCAACAGTCTATGTGCGCCTAGCACTGGCACACTGCAGCTCACTAATGTAGAACAGCAACTCAATTTTCCCCTGACCTCTTTTGGAATCTGTCCTGTTGGTTTGTCTTGTGGTTTTTTTCCCAATTGTCCCTACTTTCAAAAATCAAAGAAAATTGTGTAAAAACAGGAAGAAAAATTAATCTAGGGCTGGAGAAAATGTTACAGAGTGAGAAGCCTACTTAGCTTAAAAAAAGAAAATTGTACCCAATTAAGACTAACTCACTGATTTCAGCTCAAGGGTAATTGAATGGGGTGTAACAACTGATTGACTTCATATCAAAGGGACAAGGGACACCATATTCCATGCTGATTCCAAGAAGTCTGGATCATTTCATGCCAGATTATTTTCCCATACCTGCCATGGTGAGAGGATTCTTTGCAATATATTTCCTAATATAAACATATAGCTGAAATTTACCATCTACATGTCACTTAGATTTCATTCTTCTCATACCATTACCCATTAGATCACTTTCCCCCATTGTAGCACATGTATGCCATGGACTAAACATTTTCTTCTGTCATCCTCCAGTTGACTGTGCACCTTATAATCCATTGAATCCATCCATCCATCCATCCATCCATCCATCCATCCATCCATCCATCCATCCATCCATCCATCCATCCATCCATCCATCCATCCATCCATCCATCCATCCATCCATCCATCCAATCCATTGTTATTCCCAGCATATCTGTGTTTCTGCAGGGTGCAATCCCAGGGTAGAACTGATGGGGTGGTACTTCACTGTGACAAAAATGCTGGCCATTCCTGTCATGACTAATGTAGTGTTGGGACTCCCACTACGTAAGACATAACATTAAATAAATATGTTTATAACACAGAGAGGCTGAATAGAATTCAGCCCTTAATGTTACAACAACGTCTCCTGCTTAAAAGATTGTCCAGTACCACAGTATTGCCTGAAAAAATATCATCAGCAAGAAGAGATCTGATCATGTAAGAGACTGAAGGGCTGAGGGAAGGCCAAGAATAAAATGTAACATCCTCCAGTAGTCATTATGTTTGTATTAGTTATGCAAATGAATAGTAAACCTCTCTAGAAAAAACAAGTCTGTGCCTGTTATTCCGAAATGAGGCTCCAAGGAATGTCACTACAGTCAGCAAGATGCTCCTTTCTCAAATAAGTAGTCCTTACAAGTCTATATGTTTTCTGTATAATGTGGAGATGCAACTTTCACGTTCAAGCTAAAGCCCTTCAGAATATCCCCTGGTCAGAGTGAGCTCACTGCAGTATTTAGTATGATCATATTTTAACATGCAGAATTAATGAGGAAAAGAAAGAAATCAAGTTTCTCATTCACCTAAATTTATTTCAAACCATATTTAAATTATAATGATCCCCAGAACTTGAGAATTTAAGAGCTAAAATGTAAATATTATGCCACCGTTATGGCAAGACTCCTAGCTACAATAGGTGAGCTAAGGAGTTTATGGTTTCCATCATTGAGGGATTTTAAGATCAGAGTAGCTAGAACCTTTCTGGAATGCTGTAAAAATCTTTGAGTATTTTGCTCTTTCCTGTTTATATGGAGAAACCAGTGAGACTACCTTCACAGTCTGCTAGGTGTTCAGTGCCCTGTGATGCCCCCTTCTTTTTTGTTTTCATTCACTTTTTCTTTTATCTCAACTCACTTCTTTAAAAGATGTTTCCATTTGTAAAACAAGGTATAGTTCAAAAGAATTACTTACTCTTTTACAAAGTACCACAAAATAAGTCTAATCATCTTGAATGACTTGGATTATAATCCAGATCTGCACAAGGAAATGGGATGAGCCAAAAGACTCATTGTTTTATCAGAAATCAGTGAAAACATGGGGAAGAGAAACCAGCTCTTGAAGGTTATCTGTGCTGGAGCTGTTTGAGCATCCAGAACTGTAGGATGGCTGCCATAAGCAGCAGACCAAAGGGAATGGAAGAAACGTGTTGAAATTAATTGTGCAGTGAGCCAAAGAGGCCCAAATGTCAAAATGCCCTGATATGGCTTTCTGGCCACTCATTCTCAAACATTTGATTTTTATGACACGTACTTTGAAAAGACCTGGAAGTGCTGAACGCTATGAGACACCTTGCCTCAAAGTAAGTTTACTAGAATATAAAAACCTTTTTAAGTAAATTCCATTAAACTGTTGTCTGTAGATAACATTTATCTACAGAGAATTTTCTTAGAAAATTGAAATTGAAAGCTGGTTTTTATTTTCAGTTTGCTACTGTAGACTTTCCAAAGTAGATATTTCCTTTATAAGTCTTTCTACTTCCCATTGTTTAAATAAAATATGATTGTCTTCTTTATTTGAGAAATAATCCAATTATGGAAACTGTCAGGGTATGGAAATGCAAATGAAAGAGTGGACAGAAATTTAATTTTGCCCCTCAAGAGCTTAGAAAATACTTCTGTGGGAAAGGCATGTTTCAAATTAACTCACTACTAATACTTTTAAAATTACAGGCTTCATCTTGGGGATGCTACTGTGTTCAGCTTTTAAGCATATATTCAGGTAAATTCCAAGATTGCATACAGTAAGTGCTTAATTTTCATTCACAGTTGTCTTGAATATATAAACATTGGAAATCTGAATATTGCAAATTGTCTTTTCCTGGTAAATCCATTATGTACTGTAACTGTGTTTTGAAGTGTGACCTGTTTTAATAAATACATAGTCTCATTGAGTTTGCTATGATTTTGTCATTGTGGTAGGACAGAAACATTCCTAACTCCTATATCTTGGAGACTGATGTGGAAAGCTGGATTACATATACCAAGTCGAGTAACTTGATAGAATTTGATTTTGTAGCTACAAATGTTTGGTCCTTAAAATATTACATATATGCTTAATCCGAAAAATGCAAGCAATATATAACTTCTATGTCTGATTCAATGAGATATCTCTAATAGGAAAGAACCCCTCGGGTTATCTTGTTCACATACAGTGCAGTAGCTGTTCTTCCAACAAATAAAAGATACCTTTCTCGTATTATAAATGTTGAGGTGCTTACAATGATTTCATTATAACATGTTATTAAATTAGGCCCAAAAAGACCATTCAAACTTTGGGCTGGTTTGCGCATGTCAGAAAAATTGGTCTCAAAATGTCATAATTATGCTGATTTTCAATAAGTTTATATGACTTCTTTTGACTTCTCTCAAAAACTACATGTGTAATGCAGAAAAAAAGAAAATTCTTAAAACCAAAGAAACAAACAATCATTCTGAATCTATGAAAATCATTAGAATGAAGGAGGATTTTCTTTTATATAGCAATTCACTCAGTTCAGCTTATGTTATGACCTATGTTATCACAGAATAAATTAGAATCTGAAAAAGATTTTGTTAGACTCTTCATGTATTGTCAAAGTGACATAAGTGCATTCATCTTTGGAATTCACGCTTTCTTTCATTTTTAGAATACTTCTTTAATAATCTATTCTGCACATGTACTGATTTCTGACTATTTCTGAAAGGAAGAGTTCATGGGAGAAAAGTGCTCAAAGGCAAAATCATTCTCACAGCTGATGAATAACACTGCACCACATACAGCTGGTATTTTGCATTATTTAGAAGACAGACTGAAATTTTGCTGGAATTAAGTTTTTTTACGGTTAGTGTAATGACAGCCACAACTGGAAAAAGTTCCGATATTTTTGCTTCTTTAACTTGAGCATGCAAGTTTCCATAAAAGGCCAAGAACCATGAGGTTAGGCCTCATCAAAATTTTCAAAAAGGTGTGCAAATATTAAGATTTGAATTATGACACTATTGATTTAGAATAGTTCTCACTGTTTCCCTTATTTTCCACCGAACTTGGAAACTTCAGAAATCAAATTCTGTCTGTCACTGATACCCAGTGACATTTTTTAGAGCACATAACATTTTGAGTCATGAAGATCTGACCGTCAAAGATGTCAATTCCAGGCAATGGCAATTAAGGTCCAGAGTTTGTGTCTCGGCTCCTCAGAGGATCAGCCTCACGAAGTGGCCAAGTTTTCCCGCTTTACTTTATTCTTCTGCTGTGTCAACATTACAGCAGTCTCAAAGGCTAACAACTGAACTCAAGTGGAGAGGAGCTGACCATTCCTAAACTGCTATTTTATGTCCTGGAAGAGATGGAATAGGAGACAGGCTGGTCATTTGCTTTTCAATAGCAATTGGAATAAATACGCAGAAATTTGTGTGTGTCTGTTGGGAGGGGTGTTAGCTAATTCTTTCACTGTTGGAGCTTTTGTGTTTTTGTATTTCTTATTTTATTAAAATTCTAGGGGAAAAAAACCCACACAGCTGTGCTATTCATTCACTCTTGTTATCTTTTTATGTCTTGCTTGTTTGTAAAAATGCAGAGACCACCTGTGCCACAACAGCATTGACCAGAATCGATGGAAGATTTGAAGGTCACGGTCCATAACAGCATCAGCTATGAAATGGCCATTCTGTCAGGGACAAGCTGGCTTTGGTCTCAGCTGGAAATTGATGCTGTTTCAGTAGCAAGGTCAAGAATAGGACAGTGTTCTAACAGCAAGTGATGGTCAAATGTCATAGGAAGTGGAATAATAGACACTCAGATCTGTAATATTCACAGCCTCTATTCCAAAGAGAAAGGAAAAAAGTAGCAGAGGTTGGCAATTTCCTCCTAAAGGCCTCATCTGCCTACTCCAGCTGACATCTGGAGCTTTCTGATTCCAAAGAACTCAGCTCTTACAAATTACTGTAAAGTGGGTGAAGTTCATCTCTCAGAGTGATCACAACTCCATAAGCCCTTCTATTTGTGTCATATAGTTACTTTCAGGGACCAGTCTCAGATGGATCAAAAATGGGTATCAATCTGGGAAGGCAGGAGGCTTGTATGGAATATGAGTTTGTTTTCCTAGTTAAAGATTACAAAGATTTTGGAATCTGGGTATTCTGGAGTAATACACATATTCCAGGACACCGGGACACCTTTGTCTCCCGTGATCACTGAAATGATATTCCACATACTCTTGTACATGGAAGAACACCCCACGAACACAAACAACAGTCTATTTTCTGTAACACTACTACTTATCTGTTAAGAAAAGCTTTAAACAGAGATTGGAGGGGATAAGACAGTGTGAGTGACAGAAGCTCATAATTAGGAATTAAAAGAGAAATTTGAATAAGAGTATCAATATTTCTTGAGTGGGAGGAGGTAAGGATTATTCAGAATAAGATTGAAAGACAAGAAAAAGGAAATTAGAGGTCAGGCTATTTATTTATGTATGCTGACGAATGGCATACAGGAAAAGGGACTGAAAGACTTATATTAAAAAATACAATCTTTTCAGAAGGACAAAGAATGACCAAGGAACTGTGTCTATTGAAATCATGAGGCAGAGAAACTGTTATATAAAACATTAGGTAGAATTCAATGCTGAGAGAGAATTTGTAGTCACTGCCTAATTAGAACAAGGATTAAGAGATAAAGCAAAGACTAAAGGAAAAATACAAGGGTCATAAATTTACCCTAGGCAGAGACGTAAGAAGTGTTTTAAGAGATAAACTTGGCTAAAGTATAGAATTCTCATTGACTCCACCTAAAAGAAGGAATTTTAAAGACTGGTGGATGGTAGATATCATGCCAAAAATTAAATTTAAAAAAGCAGCAGGAATATGTAATTGCAAGGGGAAAAAAATCAAAGAAAGAAAAAAACCAAACAAAAAACAGAAAAGCAAAAAAGGGCATGAAATGAGGTGAAACTATCAAGCAACTACTTTGGGGGAAAAAAGCGCTCATTCTATTATCGACTTAGCATAATACTTTGAAACAGCTTTTTCATTTTCTCTGTTAACTGTAAAAGAAAGCGCAAGGTCTACTCTACTCAAATAGCTTGTAGGTGGATTTGAGAATGAAGGTGTTTTATGCCTTTTTTTACCACTAAACAAACCATCTGTGATCAAGTGACTAACAGAATTAAGATGGTACCTTCCCACAATATTTCTTAAGGAGATGATAAAATAAAATGTTTGCAGCCATCTGGAAAATAAGGAAGAAGTATAAATAAGATGCAGATGGCATCCAACATGACAACAGGTTTGGTTTCTTCCTAAGTATAACTTTTCTCAATCTAAGCTGATTTCCTTCTGCATAGGATGTCAGGCTGGACAGAGAGGAAAGAAGTCACTGAGGTCTTCCATCTTGGCTATCAATAATAGTACTGATATCCTCACATGACCTGCCCATAAGTTATATAAGAAACAGTCTTGGTGAAATTCTTACAAGGAGGGTGCAAAACCAGTTGATGTAGTGTGGAAGGATATGTTAAGGGGAGTCATGTGAGTTCTCCTACTGCTTATCTCCTCTTCAAGCTTTATTAATACCTGAATGCTGCAACAGAAAACATGTTCATTAAATTGCAAATGGCATGCAGATATGATCTGGGACAACAGTATGGGCAAACGAAGAGTAAAACATCTGAACAGGAACAATAAGCTGTTATAGATGTGGGATGGAAGCCAAATAGCTGGAGGAGTCCTGCTCAAAAATGGTGTGGTGGTTTGAAGACCCAGGTCATGGGGCATCACGACCTGAAGGAGTTTCACACTGTTGTTTAAAAGGCAAACATATAATCAGGGTGTATAAACCAGAGCACAGAGCAATCCTGTTTTGCTTATCACTGACTGTGCTTCAGCTGAAGCAGAAAACTCTTTCAGAAAATGGATGGGTACTAATTGGAGATAACTCAGAGGTCACAGTAGGGCAAAAAGTAATGAGTTTAAATGCAGCAAAGCAGAATCAAATTGGCTATTGTGAGGTGTGTGAGAGGAAAGACCTCCCACCATTATCATACACAGGCTTTCCAGGGACATCTGTGGTCAGTGAAGGTCTTTAAGAAGAGACTGGAACAGCATTTGCCAAGAGTGGCACTGGCAGAGCTGATTATGCCTTGGGCAACAGGATGAACAAGAGGAACACCTGAAGTCCTTTTCAGCACTGTGCTTCTACAGTTCTCTGGTGTTCTGCCATTTTCTCTCTGGTGTTCTGCCATTTTCTCTTGAGTTTCTTGTTGTGTGGGGTTTGGCACTGGAAGTTGGGTGGGCTAGCTCCAGGGGTGGTTTATCGGGAAGCTTTGCAAAAGAGTGAATTCGGATATCTGCAGTTTTCCATAGGTATAATGCTAGAACTGCTTGTTGCAAAGAGATACACATGATCTGAAGTTGCTCCGTCAGACAGAACTGTTCATGGAATGTGTTCCTCATATTTAATTTCCGGAACTGAACACACAACTGTGTTCTCAAATATTTATCTTACTTAAACTCATTTCTAAGACATATTCCTCTATATGCTGCAAGCAGAAAAACAGAGAACATGGTTCAAAACGTACCCCTATTCATTTTAACCCAGAATGGATAGCTTGAAATTGTGTCCCCCCAGGGACTATTAACAAAGATGGTATTCAAATTAGATTAAACTTGGCAGACATGCCGTGAGTTATGTCTGCTCATTTCCCACAAGATTAAGTTTTTCGTTTGTTCCCAGTAATGTATGTCAACATGAATTAATGCAGGTATTTTATTGCATATGTGGAAAAAAATATCAGACTCATCATTTATCTGCAAAGAAAAATACACAAGATCATGTTTTCTGGGTTACTACTCTAGTTATCATGTCACACTGTAAAATAATTCCCCCCTCCAAAAGGCTTACAAGTTAGTTAGATATGATATTTCGCTCTTTTTTTTAGGTTTTTTATGAGTGCTAAAGTAGTATGAATGCAAAAGGTATGAGGAAATATTTAAATACCAAGTGTATACCTATTTCCTACTCAAATTCTATGTGATCGTGTGCTTTCCTAAAATTTTGATTATACTGTTTTTTTCTTTTTTCTAATACCAGATCACACCATTAATTACAGCAATTACATAGTATTGTCTGAGAGAAGTGTCTGTGTTCTTTCCCTAGTGTGTTCTGAGAAATCAACTACACAAAAGTGTTTTAAGAGAATGATAGTGAGTCGCTTTAGGCGAAACACAATTCACTTCTGATTTAACAATTTTCCTCCAGACTGAAAAGGACATTTTATTTCACTTTCTGCTTAGATGGATACTTATTTTTTTGTATAACAACATCTAATAGCAGAACTGAAAATTCTTGATAAAGGGGTAATTTCAGAAGATTTTTCAGGCAGAATCCAGGAATTGAGAAGAGGAATCCAGATTCTGATAATTTAAAAACTGATGAGAAATAGAAATAATTTTGATGTTGGAAAAAAGAGATAGAAAATCTGAAGAAATGAGGAAGTAGGTCAAAAGGACTTCAGCATTTAAACCAGGAGAATTAAAACCATAAAGCTCTGCCACATGAAGGTCTTTAACACTTTTCTAGAGTGAAAAGCTCTAATTTTGCAAGCATGATATGAAAGCAAACTGAATATTAGAGCAAGTTTTAAGTATGACAGAAATTGATCATATATAATATGAAAACACATCAGCTGAAAACTGTAGGAGGCAACTGGTCCATTCAGCTTTAGCCAGTTCAGATTGTTTCAGAAGTCAAGGTCAGGAACAGAGAGCAAATGGCACAGAGCACATACATAGTATTGCTCTGTATTTCCTATCTTCCTTCTTTGCCTAAATCTAATTTAGATCTGAAACGAAAGCATAAGATTTCAATTTATGTCTACTAATAACGTCTCAAACCTTGAATAATTATTATCCATAATAATTCATGCTGGTATCAGAGACTGAAAATAGTTCATGCCTCAAACATTGATATAAAGTTTCTCTCATTATAAAGAAGCTACAACCAAAGAAGCCTCCCTGAAGACTGGGACTTTGGACTGAAAGTCAAACTGCTGATTAGATAAAGGGAAACCCATTGTTCAGTCACCTCAGGCTGAGGGAAAGCTATGCATCCACAAAAGGTCTAAGTCATCAGCTGTGCTGAGAATCATCCCCAGCTGAGTTTGGGTTGGGGGGAGAGCACAGCTCACAGAAGCCAGGTTTACACAGACTCCCCCCAACCGAGGGGGGAGAAGGAGGTTTCGGGTGCTCCCCAGAGGCCTTGCCCCACAGGACTGCACGCGATGCAACAGATCCAGAGTCTGCTGTAAGAGACTGCCCCCCTCCCCCAGGGGACATGCCTGGACATTGCCACCTGGCTCGAGGGTATATTAACCCATGGGATTCTGTGCTTTTCGGGGGACCTTCACCACCGAGAAGACCAGCTGAAGAGGGTCATCAGGATGCCAGTGGGATCCACAGAGCGGTGATATTGTTTTTGTCCTGTCTCTGCCTCTCTCTGTCCCCCCACCCCTATTTCTCCCTTCCTCTCTTTTCTCTCTCTCTCTCTCTCTCTCTCTCTCTCATATTTACTACCAAATAAAATCCATACTATTGACTGGCATATGGTCTTGTTTGCACCTTAATTCAAGCAGAAGTATTTCTAAGAACTTTAATAATTGGATCATAACAGCTGGTGTGCAAAGAGAAGAGTGGTCCAGAGCTGTTCCTGTCCGAGGTTCCATGAAGCAAGAAACCACTGGTAGCATTTTTGGGGCAAAGTGAGATGGTGTGCAAATGTCTTCCAGCTGAATTGAAATTTTTTGAAAAGATCACTGAAGATTTGGTTTCTATTTCAACTTGGCAGGTAATAAATCAATGACAGCCATAAGAGGAGGAATAAAAGGCTGTGGAAGGGGCACTTAGGTTGCCCTGGCACTAATTTCAGTCCCACATTATGTGGCAGGTGAGCTGGCAGGACCGGGGCTTTGGTGAGCAGATCCATTAAAGTATCTGTGCTCTTTGAGGACCCATATGATATGATTTCTTTTAGACTGGTGGTCTAAGTGCAGGGGTTTATTTGCAATGAAGTGATAGAGAGATGCATCTGGCTGTGATATCAGCGATGTAAGACTGAGAGATTTTGGGTGAAACTTCACAGAGAACCAGTGACTCCAGCAAGGCCTCCCAAGGCAATACTAAATACAAGTTATAATTCTTATACCATGAGAAATGGGAATGCTCTCAAGTGAGACCTTGCAGCACTTTCACTGGAGTTTATCTGATCCAAACTGCTGACTCTGCTGACCCAAGACAACAAAAACTGATTGGAAACACATAAATAGAGGAGCAAGAGGGGAGAAAAGGCATCATTAGTGGAGATCTAAATTTAAAAATGTTCTAAACTGTGATTGAAGGATCTAACAGAATAAATAGGTAGTTCTCGTTCCCTAATAAATACTGTATTTCACAAAGAAAAATGTTCTGAGATATGATCCAGGAGCCTGGCATATGAGAAATACTATTTTGCAAGGTTATCCCCAGGGATTTTTGTTTTGTGGATGGATTTCTGTTTGGGATCCTAATTGCTATTATTTGTCACATTTTCAAAATAAAATATTAGATAATGCTTTCAGCTCTTCAGTATCTAGGTGAACAGTAATATAAATAATATAGGCTGCTGAGCATTTTCTATTTCAATTTCTTAATTATACTTGTGAGAAATACAAATTTATAAAAAAACTCACAACTTATCGCCAAAATTGAAATAATGCTTCTTCGTTGTTTGGGTGACTTTTAAATTATATTTTCTCAGTGTGCCACATAATAATCATTCAGGTTTTCCCTTTTCTCCAGTCAGGTCAGGCATGCACTACTCACGATGCAATGCAGGTTTCCTATTGAGTGCCATCATAAGAGGCTTGTGAATGTCAGTGGATCAGGTAACAGCCAACCTCCACCTGAATTCCAGTGAAGTTATATAGCTCACAATAAAAATTAAGTTCAAGACTGAATTATCTTGTAGCAGAGCTCATCTCAATACATTCAAATAAAACATTTTAAAGCTCAAATACAGAAAGTTTCCATTTGGAAAAAAAGCTTCAAAATTAAATATTTAACCATTACTATACTGAAATTTTTAGTAATTGAGAATTGTCTTGGGGCGCTAGCAAGTGATATTTTGGGGCATGAGTAAAGAAGCTGCAATTTCCTACACAAACCATAGGTTTTGATAATTTCCAATTAAGTGCTATGGAAAAATTATTCAGAATACTTGAGCTAAGCATATTTATGGCATCTTTGGGAAACATAATCACTGAGATATTATGGAAGTACTCTACTGATGGAGTGTATCCTAACAACTTGCAAAAGCAAATCATTATGAACTGGCAAAATTTAGTGTAATACTATTGAACTCTCCAGTTCACCTGCCATTTAATATAAATATTTGGGAAAGTAACATTTAGTTTGAAATTATGTGGGATATGACAGAAGAGAGAATATGTTGAACATGTTATTGCAACTAGCTACAAACCTTGGGACTTTAAAATCATTAAAATCCCTTAATAATTTTTATTATGACTCTGTCTGAGAGAACAAATATTCAAAGTCATTTAGTTGTCTGTTCCCATTAAATACATACACATCCCTGCTGATAAGTAACAACATTCTAAAGATAGTAGGAGCAGCTGGGAATTACATTTCTTACAATTACATTTATTGAGAAATTTATTAATTGTTTGCATTTAATGCAGTTTCCATATCATCATGCATTTCAGAAAAGAAGAAATCTGGTTTTGCTATGAGGGCTGCTGGACATGTATTTTCCACACGAGGAGTATTTGAGACTCGGCAGCCAGAATAGTTTTTCAGTTAAACAAGAGTACTTTGGAGCAATGGAATATCTGATGCCTTAAGAGAAAAATCATGTACTCAGTCACTGTAGGAGTTTAAAGCGATTAGCTGAAAATACCCAGCAGAAATGAAGGAACAAAGAACTAGAGTGCTGAAGACTGGTTCTTGTGGACTCTGGAGCTCATAGATAGCAAAATACTGTTCTCTGGTTGAGGGAACCATTATGAATGCTGGATACTGGTAAGCTCATGGGAGCATGTTGTAAGAGGCAGCAGATAGATTATGACTAGAAAAGTATGAATGTACAGAGGTCACTGGATGCAGGAAAGAGCAGCTGCAATGCCTGTATGCTCAAGTTTAAAGAATGCTCAAGTTTAAAAGAAGCTCCGAGGAGGACAACAGCACAATTGTTGTCAATACCAGATTTGACCTTGATCTATAAAAATGGGCAGCTGCGTGACAATGCAGCAGTGAGACACATCGCAAGAGCCCATGCCATGTAGCTTTTGTTGATGGACACTGCAATCTGTACTTGTTTTCCTTTTTTAAATCTTTATCTCCTGCACTTTTTCTATTACTAAAATGGGGCACAGAAGTTCTCCTGCAATATGTGTACCTTTGGTTTTTTACAACATATGTTGCTTATGTATCTGATTGTAAAATAGCATGTTGGGTGGGCCTTGACCGACTGTCAGATGCCCACCCAGCCTTCATTCCCCCACTCCCTCCCACAACAAGACAAGGGGAGAAAATGAGTAAGCTTATGGGTCAAAATAAAAAGAGTGGGTCACTTATCATTTCCCATCACAGGCAAAACAAACTTGATTTGGGGAGAAAAAAAAAATTGCCAATTAAAATAGATTTGAATGGTGAGAAATTAAGACAAAATTAAAACTGCACTTTCATCCCTACCCTTCACTCTTTTTCCCAGGCTCAAATTCATTCCTTCATTCCCACTCCTTTCTCCCTCTACATGGTGCAGAGGGGATGGGGAATGGGGGCTGTGGTCAGTCAGTAAAGGTCATCTCTGATGCTCCTTCCTCCACACAGTTTTTCAGTGCTCCAGCATGGGCCCTCCATGGGCTGTAGCCTCCTTCAGAGCCTGTCACCCTCTCTGGCATCTCTGGGATCCTCCAGGTGCTGCAGTGTGGACATCTGTTTGTACATGGCACTCCATGGTTTGCAGTGTGGAAATCCACTCTGGGATGCTCCTCTCAGCTGGCTGCAGAGAACCACCTGCTCCACTCTGGTGCCTCCAGGAGCTGCAGGGAAATCTCTGTTCTAGTCTCTGGAGCACCTCCTCCCCAGTCCTTCCTAGGATGCATAGGGCTATTTCTCACACTTTTTCACTCACTCCTCAGCAGCATTTTGATCTTTCTAAACAGGTTTTCCCCAAGGTGCCCCACCCATGGCTGAAGGGCTTCAGCTGTGTCCGGCAGTGGGTCCAACAGGAGCTGACAGGAACCATCTCCCACACGGAGCAACTCTGGCCTCTCCTCATAGAGGCCAGGGCTGCAGCCCTCCCCGCTGTGCCAATACCTCAACACCCACACCCAACAGAAGCAGGCAGCAAGCGACAGCTCTGGAGGAGAGTGTGGCAAAGGAAAGGAATGAGAAGGCCCATTGGCAATGGGTAAATAGGAGAATATTTAAGCTGGGCTTCAAGAGTCCATTGGAAATGGGATACGCTCAGGCAGAGAGACTGAGTGGCACAATTAAGAACCATGGCTGGAAATCTCAGAAGCGCCAACTGCCCACATTAAAAGTTTGGTAAATACAAGAAAATTATAACATCAGAAACAGAAAGAAAGGGAAAAAATATATTTTCTTAAAAAGTTCTTAAATTCTTGTTATCTTCAAAGTCTTGTTTACTTCTTTTTTTGTATTTCCAGCAGAAATCATAAATGCAGTGTATTTCAAATGCTAATATGCTGGATTCAGACAATTAAAACATAGCAACTCTATTTTGAACTCTAATAATCCCAAAGCACAATAGCAATCAGGAATTCCCTTGTATTTTTTTAATCCCCTGCACACTTTTGGTGTAATAAACTGCTTCGCTGGCTTGTTTGTAATACATCTTGTGTTACATTCTGCAGCCTGAGCAATTACTGAACTCATTTAAATTCTAAAATAAGCTACTTTTCTCCCTTTTTAAGCATAAGGTCTAAAGGTGACACTAAATTCTGGGGATTATGAGGGTTTGAGAGCTCAGCGAGTTTTCTGAGTTTACTAAAACTTTCTTCCATAATTTAGACTCCTTTCTTAAAAAAAAAAAAAAAAAAAAAAAAAAAAAAAAANAAAAAGCATTCAGTTTAAGCATAACCAGTCTTCCCCCTAAGTGCTTAATCCCAAGCTCACTGAAGTTAGCAGAAAGAGTTCTGAGGGCTGCATCAAACTTGAAATGGAAGTCTGTGCCCTCTATTACTGATGAAAGCTCTGCACACACAGAACTACCCAATGACAGATATTCAATGTATTTTTCTCTTGACAGAATTTCGCTCTGTATCTTCTACTGCCTGCCTTTCCCCACACTCTCTGAATTTGTTTTTCCCTCTGTCCCTTCTTTTCTCTTTCTCATACTGTTTTTGCCAGATTTTTTTATATTGACTCAGTTTTCTGTCACCATATCTCCATGTAGGGAAAAAACAACACACTGTCCAAAAATAATTTTCATTTCCCAGAGCTTCAGCTGGTTCAGGAACAGGAATAGGAACTTACTTAATACCTCCATCTTAAGGACTTATCACTTGTGAATAATAATGAAATTATTTAGAATGTATTTAATTGCAAGCCAAGATTTATAGACTTGAATGTCTAACCATAAGCTTCTAATCCCACATTTAATTACTTAAATGATCACTCATTCTCAAAAGTCCTCAGGATTCTGCACCTTTTAAATGTGGCACTTTTTAAATGCAACTCTTAAGAACCTAGATAGATTTAAGAATCCAATGTTAATGACCTGGGTTACATTTAAGAACCCAGTGTTAATTACCTGGGTTTAACATGGAGGGTGATTCTACCAAATCTCTTCTTAAAAGAATAACTCCATTTATCATGTCTAATTCCTTACAGAAGTGATTTGTATGCACAAAAAGAACCTGGAAATTTTTATATACCAAAGTCTGACTGCAACTTTTTGCTTTGTTTTCTCTTGTTTTTATTAAGTTCTCTACGCAGCACAGCATATTTAAAGCCCTCCAAAATGAATATAGCAAGGATTTTTTCCATGATTCTCACAAAACCAAAAGGTGAGTTACCAAACCATTCTGTATTTACAACCATGCAGTAGGAGGTCTCAGATACAGTGACTTTTCAGCAGCAAAAAATGTATGTACTAGTTGTGCTTCTGGTGAAAATGTTTGAGTTGTGTTATTAATTTTCTTCTTAATATCTTGCTTTAGTATTTCAACAAAGTAATTAAATTGCTACATTTTATAACAAAAACTATAAGGTATATACCAGAAAGTATGATTTGATATTTTCATACTCCATACTTGTTTAAACAAGGTGCATATCAATGGATTTTTCGATGTGTGAATACAGATTTTTCTGGGGGTGGTGAATCCCACCAAGTGGACAATCACAACAGAAGCTCATAGGTAAAATTACAGAAGAGAGACTTTTTAACAGTTGGATTTACTGTGTCACCTTTGCCCTTTGCAGCCTGGAGAGATGGAAACTACAGGTTGCAGACACTGTCCTGGCAGATGGGATTTATTGATCCTTTACATGCAAACCAGGGTCAGGACATTCCTGTTCTAAATGTCACAGCCTTTCAACCTTGATGATAGAGACATCTCATGATTATAAGAGTGTTGCAAAGGTGCTGTAATTTTTTATTTGGGAGAAGAGGTGCTTTCAAGAAGGGATGCTTGAATGTAAAGTAACATGGGGCAGGCAGCAGTCATGCCAGGGCCTTCTCTGTGTACTCCCAGGGGCTCTGCCACCTGCCTCAAACACTTGATTTGGGGTTGGCATGGATGTGGATGACCAGCCAGCCCTGCCAGGGGCAGTGACAGAGCCTGAGGTAGATGTCTGGGATGGAGCTGGGTTGGGATGGGCTGTAAGACCCGCCTTGAGTAGCGCTGCTGTAAGCTCACACCATGGGATGGCCACGTCATGCCAGCGCATCTCCCTCCACAGCCCCAACCCACCAACTTGGCATTCCAGCCAGGCCTCTTCCCACCCCCTTTGTATGCCTGTGCCCAGCACTCGCCCCAGACTGGTAAAACCCTGGTCCCTGATTTAGTGGGCTGACCCTGGAAAGCAGCCGAGTACCAAAGTTGCTGGGAAATTTCCCATAATTTACCCATAGGGGTCAAATACGAAGCTGGGGACAGGGACATTAACAGAAAGACCCTGCACAAGCCAAGAGATCTGTAAAGTTGTTGTCTTCAAATTAGTGTGACTCTTCTTTAAAAAAAAAGGGATCCGGCGATATGTGCAAATACTCCCCCATTTTTAGTGAAAGAATTATATTTGTCAGGTGAAAGCTGAAGCAGTAGTGGAACACTCTTCCTGCCCAAAAAGAGATGGTCTCACAAGGCCTGTAGAGGTGAAGTTCAGCAGGGATGCTGCAGCTTTTTGAGTGTGTGCTGCTGGAAATGTGCAAAGCACTAGTTAGTGTATTTTACTTCAGCTGTGATGAGGCACGAGCCAGAGCCTTCCACTAAAAGAGCAGTGATTATAAAGGAGACTCACTAGGTCCAGGCAATCACATTCCATGTTGTATGTGAGTTTTTTTTAAAGCAAATCCTCATCTAACTGGAACCATCAATTCTTTTGATACAAGCCACTGAAGAAAGCTAAAACTATTTGGAAACAGAAGCCCATAACAATCATCCAAGACAATTATTTAAAAAAAAAGGTTGAATTTTGCATCAGCCGAACTGCTGAAAAAAGGTCCTCTAAACAGTGTGAGATACTTTATTGCAGCCTGCAAATCCAATCTCCCTTTCACTTGTCCTCCTCACACGAATTCCAGGTTTGACCTTAGAGAGATCAGGAGAAAGGACCACAGCAGGTGACTTACTGATCTTCCACGGGATCTGCATAATGACATTTCCTTACCTGTCAGAGCTTGGCTTCCTAGTTCAAAGCTAAGCATAACCACAAATAGCTGATACAAAACACAAAGTCTAAAATATTGACCGGCAGCTGAAAAATGTCTTGAAGAGTGAGGTTCAAGATTGTTTGAAGCACCTGCATTTATCCACTGGACTTGATTTAAACCTTGCATTCTTTCTGCTCTATAAATTGTACATTTCTGCAGTAAATTCCTTGAAAGCAGACAGAGAGCTACTGCAAAAGTTATGAGCAAGCATGGAAAAAATGTGTTGATGGACTCTACTGACTTACTAACTTCAAGATAGTAACAAAACGGTTATATTAAGGAAAACAAAATGTTGCTTTGAATGTAACAAAAAAGACCATTCCATTCCATTCCATTCCATTCCATTCCATTCCATTCCACTTGTAAATGCTTATAGTATTCGCCACAGAAAGCTCATGACTTAAGGAAAGCAGTAATCATCAAGTTTTGATGTTCAAAATTGTATTATTGTGAACAAGCTATAATCTTGTGGAGTTCAGCTGAAGTCTTTCCACTTTCAGAAAAACATATCTGCTATATTTCAAAGCTGGAATGGACCACTGTGATTCTCTTTTGTGAAGATCAGTCTGGAAATATAAATAAAGACTTCCATAACTATTAACACAAAAATAATCCTTTAACCTAGTGTGTCACATTGAAATGTCCATGACCCATGTATCATTCAGGTGTATAGGTGAAATAGTGAGGTCTGTTGGCAACATAGTCTTGTATTTTCACTTCGAGCAACCCCTTTTTTACCATACCATGTAAGCAGCACAACTATTCTGCAGATTATTATTTCATCATTAATAAATCCTAACTATGGCAAAGCCAGGTGAGGAAAGATATTAATAGGCTATACATTTCAACAGAAGTAAATGATGACAGGTTTTACACTAAAAAAGCCCTGTGAAGAAATGTCCCTCTGAGTAGGCCAGCAAAGCAGTGAAGAATTTATCCTTTATGTTTTATTTTCAATCAGTTGCCAGGTTATATTCATTAAATAAGACCCATATTTCAGGTGGATGATGGATATGTTTCTATTCATAGATGCAAAAATCACTATGTGACATTTAGGTTTAAAACATGCACGGTGCTCAAAGGCATTCTTTTAATCATGTAAGTGATAATTTGTATTGAGGTTATCTGAATGATCAGACACAGAAAAAAGAAAAGTCTGAAAGACAACGTGGCAGGAGTTGGAGCTTCTATTCAGCTTAGGACAAGCTAAGCAGTGATCAAATGGCCAAATTATGACTTGTAGATGATAAAGCAGTTTCCAAGAGAACATTCCAGCAGTGACCCCATATAAAAAATGAACAAAACAAAGGTGTTTAAGCAGGGAAGGTATAGCAAAGTGTCTAGTACATGTAAATTATTTTACAGCACACACACAAATAACTAACTTAGCTTCTTTTTTGAAGGTGATAATCTTTCTGAAGAACTGCTGAGTTCAGAAAACTCTGGGACAGTCAGCATATATGAAAAGGCTGTGATAAAAATAGGTATGAAAATTGAAAATTTTATCTTAATTTTTCTGTCTCTCAAAGCATGTAATATAGAAGTTGTGCAATCATTTTAATTTCTATCCTGCAGATTACATAGAGGCGTACTTTAAAATGTGCATACTACTGCAAAATAAGATAGAATAATAGGCAAATGAAAACTGTAGCAAACCATTAATAGTGAATAATATCTGATTTAGTGTATCCAAATGGGAAAAATCTACCTTCCAGCAATGAATATAGAAGAACACATTAATCAGGACTAAGTCTAATTGAACTAAGTCCAAACAACACAGGATTTCTGTGAATGCACTGAGGAGTGTTAATGCTTTATAAAAACAAGTAAATAAACATTCACTTTTATAGAAACTGCTCCACTCTTCTTAGCACTCAGCCTTGCTGTAGCAGTGTTCTCTGTATTGTGAAGAATTACTGATAGGTCTCTTGTCCCACCACAGCACCTCGGGGTCAGAAGTTGCATGTCCAGATGCTGATGGCTACTTTTAATCAGAATATAAGGATGACAGAGCTGTGCTGATTAGTAAATCCTAATGCTATTATCCAGTGAAGCTGCCTGGTAAA
Source organism: Pachycephala philippinensis (assembly GCA_013397055.1). Lineage (NCBI taxonomy): Eukaryota > Metazoa > Chordata > Aves > Passeriformes > Pachycephala > Pachycephala philippinensis. Next base: position 416,905 of record VWZT01006840.1, read on the forward strand.
GTTCACCCTTGTTCAAGAGCTGCAAGACAGTGTGAGGATGCAGTGAATATATCTAAAGTGCATTAAAAACAGATATCATTAATCATGAGCAGCAGTCTTGTTAAAAATACCAGCCTGCATTGCTTTTCTAACATGAGAAATCATGAGCCCTTGAGTCACATTCTTCTTAATTATACTGAGATTTATGGAAGAAAGCTATTATACTAGATTTCTCAAAATATGATTATTATTTTTTAGACATTATTTTTTCAGTGGAGGTCTAGTGAAAGCAGAAGGATTTCAGCCCACTTCAGACAGAGCAAGAATGTCACCATTTTTTCTAGTAGGAGCACCTTTGTCTTACAACAACAAGATAGGCATCAAATCATTACATTTCTGAATTTTGGTTGTTATTTTGTGAGATCACATGTGTAATCAGGGGAAGCTTATTATTATTCTCTTCTCATTAATATTTTATTTTGCACTAAACAATCAAACAGAGTTTGATGTAAACATAGTTCATGCTTCTTGTTGCCCTTTAGTTCCTTCCTTACAGTTCTTTCCTTACTGTTCTCAGTGGCAAGCCAAAATTTAGTATTTCTGTGCAGTTAGGTATTCAGCAGTGACCCAACAGAAACATCAATCCTTTCTGACTCTGAGAAGCAAAAAGACTGCAAAGGCAGAACATAATGCACCTTTCAGGCTTGTTTTGACTTATCAGCCACAATGATATGAAGGATATTTATTATCTGTCTTAAGGAAACATATTTTTCTCTGAAGTAAAGCTCCATTGGTAAGTGATGTTTGCTGTGGAACTATTCACTTGTAAAGCTCTGGGACCCAACAAAAAGCCTCAAGTCATTTTGTTCTTTTTGTAAAAGCAGTTTTTAAGTAATGCAAAAAAAGATAATAGCTATGCTGAAAATAGTTGGAGGCCGCTGCTTTGAGGACCCTTTACTGCAGTTAATCTCTCAGATGGCTGCTATCATTATCACTCTTTCTGAAGAATTTCCTAATTGGCTCCCTGAAAGTTTGGCTTCTTGCCCTTCGAAGAGCAGCAGTATGGCTGCTGTCAAAGAAGGAGCCGCTTAACTCAGGGTATGATCTTAATAAATTTCTGCCTTTCCAGAAGCATTATTGCCTACAGTTTTTATTTTTCCTCATTACTTTTTTCCTCCTATGTTAACAATAAGGACAGAAGAGCTTGGAGACCATGGAAACCTTCCAAACAATTCCCGTTTAAAATAGGCAGTCAGGCTCTGCTCTCATGTACATTGGTGTGATGATTAAGGAAGAGGTGGGTCATTCCTCCCTGGGAATAGTTTAATGAACCAAGTGCAAGAAGTAGGGAAGAACTCTGAGCAACTTTGCACCTCAGGCTGTGGATTTCAATACAGCTTAAAGTAGCCTCAGGCTCAGCCTGGTTTCACAAGATACTAGAATTTTTTTAACTTTAGAAGGGATTATTATGATTTAAGGAAAAACTTCTGTTATTCAACTGCCACAGAACAACTTCACTCAGTTTACCCTGAGTATTCTGTTTTGATTTTTCATGATAATATGAGGCAAAGAGTTTCTTATCCAATGTAATTTCCCCCAAAGTATGTGCAAATGTTAATTTTTCTGTTGTTAGGAAAAAAAAAATCTAAGGAAGATAATGAAAAGAAAAAAAAAAAACTTCCCCATGAGTTTCATAAAATTACTACTTAAGTGGCTAATTGCAAAGCATTTACCTAACAGCCAAGGATGGGAGAAGATGGATTCTACTTCTGAGATAGTACCTCTTGGTTCAAAACACCTAAATATGCCTTCACAAACTGAAATAAACTGAGTCGGGTTCCGACTCAGTGATTCTCTTGACAAGAAGTTAGAAGATTTTCCTTGCTTCCAATGACCACTTAACTATTTAAAATAAAAGATGGAGCATTATCCAAAGGGAGTGAGATTAGCCCAGAGATTACTCCTGTGCAGGGTAGCCTAACTTTCAATCTTGAACTGCACATGATTCAGAGGTAGATCAAGCAGACCTGCCATGCAGCTAGGACTGGGAAGACTGGACAGCCCATAACACAATGGTTTGGACATGCTTCTGTAAGACAGGTCTCGAGAAATTATCTCAGACAGAGAGGACAACTCTCTCTCTCTCTTATTCAGGTGAAGTACCCAGCTAACTGGGCTGTGGAGCAGAAAATTATTGGTGTCTCTGTAATTTGCAACCCGATGTCTTCGTTATTTGTACTTCCTGTAAGAAGTGCGTGAAAGGGTCTCAAAAAGTTTGTTCTGAAGTCTTAAGCTGCACCAGGGGAGGTTTAGGTTGGACATTAGGAAGAATTTCTTCACAGAAGGAGTGACTGGGCCTCGGAATGGGCTGCCCAGGGAGGTTGTGGAGTCACCATCCCTGGAGGTGTTTAAGAAAAGACTGGACATGGCCCTTAGAGCCATGATCTAGTTGACAAGGTGTTGTTCAATCATAGGTTGGACTCAATGACCTCTTTTCCAACCCAATTGAACCTGTGATTCTGTTCTACTCGAAATGGAATATTTTTTTTCTGGATTTTTTTTTCAGCAAAAAAAAGTAGTCAGATTTTTCTTATTTGAACAGACCTCCATTCTTACCTCCAACCTATTATTTGGCTGCTGGACAACAGAGATTTTGGCCTGTTCTCAAAAGGAATTACTAAGATGTTGTAGCCACAGTCCCGAAAATTCTGCTGTCCTGGAGGCTGAACTCAGAGTGAGTTCAAAACCATAACACTGAGGAAATACTGACAGTCAATTGACATTTTATGTTGCTGAAACAAAACAAAAAGAACACAACGTTGCTCAGTTACCCAGTCTGTATCACTGAGATTAGAGTGAGTAAAAAACACTATTTTATGGAATATGTGAAATTAATAAATCTGCACTAACTTTTCTCAAGAGTAACAGACAAAACTTCTTTGGAAAGTGTAAAATAAACATAAAATAAAAATGGGGTGGGTTTTGATTTGTTTTCAAATATTATACCTACAATTCATACTTTTTTTTTTTTTTCATTTTCTTTTTTAGAATCATAAAAGATGCTGAGTTGAAAGGTGCACATCAGGATCCTTGAGTCCAATTCCTGGCCTGCCCAGGACACCCCAAGAACTTCACCATTTGCCTGAAAGTATTGGTGGTGTGTTTACTAACAAAGAAGAGCTGGATACCCTTTAAAGTTTCTTAAGCTGTATTACAGAATCTCTGCCAAGGCAGCAGTAGAGAAGGAGTACCTTCTTCTTTCAAAATTTCTTGCACTAAATTAACTCCAGTAAGATCCTTTTTTTAAAGAAGATTAAGAACTGTGAAAACGAGACATTTGTATTGGCTGTGTAATGGCTATACATATATTAGGCAAATCCTGACAGAGCAAAAATTAGTCTCTGATTTCTTCCTTTTCTTTTATCACTCGTGGTCTTGTTTTGCACCTGTTCAGGACTTGTCCTTACAGATGCATTTAGCTATCATTTAGGCACTTGCAGGGGCAAAATTAGAACAGATGCCTCACAAGTACAAAATATATGCTAAAAGGACACGCCGTAATGAGAAATCAGAGCTCAATGGGAGAAAAAACAAAACACGGCAGGATATAGAGAATGCAGACCTAAAATTAGCATAGGATAGATACATTGAAAAGACAAAATTCAGCAGATAAGGGCTCCTGGTTTATTGTCTAAAATATGCCTATCTGCTTTCCCAGGGAACAACATCAATCTGTCTTGATTTCTGAATAAATTGAGCTCTCAAGCAAAATCCCTGTAAAAGAAGGCAGCTCTATTTTTATCACTGTGACCTTTTTAGAAGGACTTTAGGGAAGAAGGAAACAAACTTATCTAAGTTCCTTCTACCCAAAGTCCAATTCTTCTTTCCTATCTGAAAAAAATGTTGTTTGCCACTGTTTTTAGCTATCCAGCACTAAGAGTCTTTGAAAATTCGTGTGTCCCAACAGGCTTCCCTACAGGTTTGGTCTTGTCTGCTCTACTACTGGTCTCTAACTGGTGTTAAAACATTATGTAAGAATCTAGAGTCCAGATTAATTGATGTTCATCAGTAGCTTTAGTCAGTTTTGGATCAAGATCTGAATTTAAAGAAATGGCCCTATGAATGCATAGGAAATCACACAAATCCATAGTTTTTACTAGCTGTATTAAATGTATGAACTGTCACAATTAGATTTTTTTTGCCTTATTTTTATTTCCCTGGATGAGCAAACCTTGGTTTAATTAGGAACTTCACTGGGATTGATAATACCTGGTTTGAAACAGATTGAATATGTATTCAGGGCATATATTTCAGAATGAGAGTGGGTGGCATGGATAAAGGATTTTTAAACAGTGTTATGTAGGGTAAGTTTTTGCATTTTTGAAAGCACTAGGATTGTTAGATAACTGGCAGAACCAATCAGAATTTTTAACTTCTGTCTTTAAGGGTGCGATACCAGGAGACTAGCAAAAGGCAAATACAGTCCTTATTCTTAAGAAACCAAAATGTAATGAATTGTAGATGAATCAGCTTAACTTCACCTTCTGGGAAAATCCCAAATCAATCAATCTGTTCATAAGAATTTGGAAAATAATAGAGAAATGGCACAGTGGTCAGAATATAGCTGTGTGTACCAAGTCATGTCAAATCAGTCTATTACCTATGAAATGTCAACAGGGGCATTCCACAGAGCAGAAAGAGGTTTCAATCATATACAGGTTGACTGTATTTAGGTTTTTTATACAGTCTCAAGTAATAATTTCCAAAACATACTTACAAAGTATGGCTTTTGGGGCACTTCCCTGAGGATGCAAATGCCCCTAAATAATTATACTGAAGTGTGGGGTTCAATGATATACATCAAGTGGGGCTTCATGGAAATCTGTTATGAGTATGAAGTTATTAATATTTTCATTAGGAATTACATAATACTGAGAAAGAGTATTTCATTTGCATGTGGCACAAACTTTACAGACCAGGTCAAAAATTTGAAAGAATCTTGCCAAAACCAGAGAAATTGTCTGGAAATACAGAATGAAATTCAGTAATATGCACTTCTAAAATATATGCTTAGATAGAAGGAATTGCTTGTATTGCAGGAAGTAAAAGATATTCAGGAGTCTCTTTTTAGAAATGTGGTTATTTCCCAAATATCAGCACAAAGTAACAATATCAGGTATTTGCTGTAAGAAACCATAGCACTGATAATTGTTAAATAAGCAGGAATATAGTCCTGAAAACCTGGAAAGTCACCCTTCTCCTTTACTCAGCTCTGGTTAAGGCAGGAACTAAACTGACCAGAGGTTAGAAAACAGGACCTATGGGAAAAGAGTAAAATAAAAGGCATAGAAAAGAGAGATGGATGCAGTGGAACCCATGGCCCAGTAATTCAGGTTCATGTGACCCAAGGTCTGCCTTTGTGTAGCATGTATAGCTGACTTTGATTCTGTTTTAGTAAGAAGATGTTTGAAAGTAAGTCAGTTAAAACCATGCAAGACAAGAAATGTGGCTGTACAGAAGTGAAGTTGCTGAGATGGCAGTGACTAGCAACTCAAGGACTCAAAAGGAAAACTAATGATGTAAATCCAGAAGAAAGCTAGAAAATCAGTAGAAAGCAACCCAGGCTTTTCCAAGAAGCAATGGATGTTAATACTTTCCGTCCTAGATACTGATAACTGCCTAGCTGACACAGATTCATTAGGTGTGGCAAGGATATCAATGTTTAACTTGGTAATTACCCATATCAACCCATAAATGCTTTTTGTAGCCCATTCCATGAAGTATATCCTGCTTGCAGAGTTTTCCTGGGCATAGTAAAGGATGCTCAAGCAAAAGCAGCCCATTGTGCAGAGGATTACCAGCAGGAACACCATAATACTGAAGGGTTGATGCAAAGAAGAAGGGACAAATCTCTCCTGCAATAGTGGAGCAGCTGGAGTGGCTTAAGACTCTCAATTACTAAAGGTTGAGGCAGAAAACCTTAGACAGACATTTAAAAAGAGTATCATAGTTACAGCTGATTTTGTCTTAGAGCAGAGGGGACATGAGCTTGACTTTATACTAGCATTTGGAGTTCCAGGAAGCTTCATAAGCAAACAGAAAGATGGACAGAGATCAGACTTAATGCAGTGCTGGGAATACTGCATCAGGAGCAATGTCAATGATTGTGCAGTTTCCCAAGGGCAAAGCATGTCCGAGGCTTCTGGCAGCTTAATGTTCAGCTCATCTCAAGAGAAGGAGGTGGAGAATAAGGTCAATAACTGTAACTGCATTGTAACACTCTACTCTGCCTTCACTGACTACTAAGGTTTATTTTGGACAGAGAGAACAAACAGAACAGAAGTTACCAGAAACAGTCATGCTGAGGAAACATGAAATTTCATGGGGGATAACTCAATCAGGCTCTCCAGTTACTTGGTGTAGAATGTACAAAACCTTGACTGCTGGTGACTAGATGTCTCCTGTGCTCAGACTGGCTTGGCTAGGGCTAGCTCAGGTGCACGGTGCAGCAGCATGCAGTAACCAGATATTAGGTTGTACCAGCATAATTTAGTGAACTCAATGGAATTGAAACCACAGTCTATGAGAGCTGAAAGGCCTTATTATTTTGAAAATTGTATCAGTAAAAATAAAACAGTCTCCTATCAAAAGATCTTGTCAGGGAAAAATAACTGGCAAACACCTCAAGGTATGTGTGTGTGTATGTGTGTGTGAATCAGCATGCTGTTGGTTCAGCAGAACAGTGCCAGCTAAAGATCTGTTTAAAAAATTAAATTCCTGACATCAATTACAAGTATTGCTTAATCTTATTTTTTTTAAAAATGGTAATTAGGTTTCACTCCTACAAGCAGCAGGATAATTGGGTCCCAAAGGTCTGGAATAAGGTTAAACAATTAGACTGTATCTGCAAATGAACCTATCCTGATTGGCACTTGAAAGGATAAAAGGTTTATTTGAAGTTGTTAGGATTTTAACCCATGATTTCCTGAAGTCCAAGTATATCAGACTTAGTGCTAACTTGAAAACATCTCTCCAGATACCTCTGGACTTTGGATGGAATTTGAGCAAAGTTGTCCCTCTGACTGTAACAAGAGAGCACTGAACAATCCCTCTGACTTCTTGACTCAATATTAGGATTTATTATTAGATGGTAAATTATTGATTATTGGGCCAATATATCTTGAAATTCAGCTCAACAAAACACAACATCTATTTATCACAGCAATTTTAGAGACAAGTAAACTGAAACAAAGGTAGATTTATGAACCCACCAAAGGTCACACAAGTGACTTAGCAGCAAAACAAGGAATAGGTCTCCTGAAGGCCAGTTTCAAATCCAACGTCTGCACAGCTTGGCTTAAAATCAGTAGTACAGAGAAACATAACAGCTTGATAAGACAGGAAATTTATGGTAAATGATACAAGAAATAATTTTATATAAGTAATTTTGTTTCTTGTGTGTGGCAAAGTCCAGGATAAATGCAATTCAGAATGATTTCTGGTTCAGCTATGCAGAAGAGTGGTCCCAGGCAGTATTCTATGCCATTATATACACTGGGTGTATATAACGTGAAGTGATGAGGCTGGTGAAAAAAAAAGCCCATGGAATTTAATCATATCACAACTGCTGATCCACTTCAGCATAGACATTAAATTTAATAGCATTCTTTCTTCACTGAATTAGCTTGATTCAAAATGGCAACTAAAGGGGTTTTTTTTCCAGTGGATAATATGGGTTAATCTGTTGAAATATGCTCTCTGTAGTTGAAAAAATACAGAACAGTAAGCAAGACATGGCAGTGGATAAACCTAACACTTGTATAAAATCTGTAACAATTCTGCATTTGTGAGACAGAAGTATGGGACACAAGTTGCAGACTATTTTGTTTTCATTGATTTTGATATCCCAGAATTTCTAGAACTAAAGAAGATACCTTGGATCACAACCAAAGCCAGACTGAAGGCTGGTCTCAGATTTACAAGTAATAAAGGGAGAAAAAATAGAATCTTTTGAAAATATGAATAAGAGTTTAATTATTCACAGATAATTATTTCATTTCTGTGTTTCATAACCAGGAAATCTTGAATATTTTAATTTTTAATTAACTTCTTATGTAGGCGTTAAAACATTAAAAAAATAACCAACTTTCTTGGTAAGTGTTGTGGAGTAAATGGCAATAATAAAAATGCAAAAGTCTTCACCAAATCATAGAATATCTCCAGTTTAAATGAATCCATAATCATCAAATCCAGATCCCTGCCCCTTGCAGGACTATCTTAAACTAAAGGGTGTTGAATCCTAAACAGGATTAGAGGAATTCTTTCATACCTTGGAGAAATTAATTACCCACAAAAGTGTCAAAATATCCAGTGCTCCTACAAAGAATAGAGTAGGATTTGTTTCATTATGCATCTGTTCATAGAGCTTTCCCCCAAAAGTCAGCCCTCTGAATTGCATGGTCTTTACATGCATGAGGATGAGAAACTGCCCATACTGAATTGAAACGAAAAGTGCTCAACCACAGAGAGGTCAAAACAACTTCTCTGCAACCAAATATCCTCTGCATATAGCCACATAATCCCCTCCATTTGATTGAGCAAGTGATGTCTGAAAAATAAATCTGTTTGAGGCAATTCAATAAGATTTTTTTAAATGGAGTCTACTACTCTAAAACGAATAGAAAGTATACACAGATTAGCTCTTTAAGTAAAACAAACATCAGAAAAGTTTTTTGCAAAGTTGTTGACCTAGTTATCAGGAGTGTTGTTAGGTTTCTTCACTAAACAGGAAGACAGAAAGATATTTGGTGTACATATCACCCAGTGTGAATAGTGAAATTAATATATAGATTTAGATATAATGTCTACAATGCCTTTCTTTCAAATTCATGTGAGAAAAAACCTCTTTCTACCAAAATATTCTTGGAGTTATGTATTTTTTTCAGCCATTTCAGATGGATGCGTAAGCTTTTTCCGTGTCTAGTGAAACTCTGAGTCAATTCTCGTGGACACATCAGCCAGGTTGCAGGATTTCCATGCTGCTTTTGCAGGGGCAGTGTTGATTGACAAGGCCACATCTCCACTCCCCTGACACTACATATATACACACACCAATTACTTAGACTTGGTTCCTAACGAAGGTAGATGAGTCCAAAGCCTTACAGTTATGTTTAAATTTTCAGCACAGTATCCATTCTGTGAATCGACAAATTCAACTGTAACAAATCCTAAATATGTCCAGGAGCTGGCTGGCATAAAGTAAAACTCTGTTTTTCCACCTGGTACTGCTGCTTAATAGGAATAACTGAGGGCAGCTACTTCAATGGATAAGTGTTTAATGGGAGAGATGCAATTCTTAGTTCTGGCAGCAGCAGTTATTCTTGCCTGTAGTTAATTAGTCCATCTGAGGAAGGTGTGATAACCTGCTGATACAAATCAGTGGCCTCAGAGCTTGTTCTAGAGGCCTTAACCATAGCTCCCTCTTACCTGAATTTAATCACATATGGTGTGGTCAACTGCACACTGCACTCCTGCAGTGGTGCTGCAGATATCTAAAGGAGTTTTCTATTCAGGCCAGGGAAAAGCTGTGTTCAAACTGCAGGAAGTTCCCCATGACTTATTACAGGAATTGATAGTCCTTTATCTAAAAGGTGGGTGAACAAGTGTTAAGCAAAAAGGATTTCAAGTGTAACAGGTTTAAATTGGAATGTCTGCCTGCTTGACTCAGGAATATTACCTGGAAAGCTGACGCTCTGCCTTGTGGGTATATGCTTCAGAAGTGTCATGGACTGAAAAATAGGATGGCTGTTGTGTTATTGAATTGCTTCACTGTGGTGGTTACAGCTTATTTTCAGCAGACATTGATCAGGACTTTGTTATTTACCATTAACTGTCTCTCTGTGCTGCTTTCCCCTCGAAAAAGTGTGATTTAATAGGCGCAAATATCATAGTGAGAAATGGGACAGTAAGAGGAGCGAAACCCAGTTATGCTGGTTTTGTTTTCTTTCTTCAGTCTCTAGGAATAGGCAAAGCTTTCCTAGGCACTAAATAACTTGACTGCCTAAGGTCTGGGTTCGGATTTGGCTTACACCTTTGTATGCTATTAACCTTCAGGAAAGCTGATACACCCAAGAGCCAGTTTTGTAACACTTCAGCGTTGAGATTCAGGCTGTGAATGAGTCATCCAGGATGCTTTCTGTTGCATAGTCTCTTCAAACCTTGAGAGGGGTCAAGCACAAAGATATTTGTGAGACAAGTCTTGAAGAGATTCCCAACTCTTACAGGTCCTTAGATGTGAGTTTTCTCTTACTTCCTTTCACCTATGTTTCTGTCTTCCTTTAAAAAGAAAAACAAAACAAAAATAAAAATGTCATACTGGGTAAACTTTTCTGTTTCCAAGGACAAGCTAGTAGGGTGAGGAAACTTCATAAAAACAGAGTCTTAAGTGAAAAGTCCACATTGATGAGCAAAAATTCAAATCCCTCAGATTATATTTATCACCAAAGAAGTACGCCAGGCTTGAAATTATTCTTCTCTTTCCCTGACCTTGGCAGGTTTCCAGAAAAAAAAGCTACACAATCTGGAGACGTCTGATGCAGGTTATGTAGGAATAATTCAGGGACTCTATTTAAGGAACATATGCTGCATCCACTTGCTTCTAACAGATGCAAGGATAAAAAGTTACTATCCTAAAGAGAAAGAATAACAGAAACAGTAAGATAGCGGGGAATGTGTTGAAACTTTCAGGAAAAAAATCATTGTTTTAAATTCCAGCAGGTAGTTGTTTTTTTTTTCCTTTTTAGAGAAAATCCTGGTAAAAGCAACAGTAAGCAGTGATTTATTATTTTCAAAGATGACTTCTTTCTGATTGGGAAATAAGTTCTCTCTCACAGAAGAAGGATTCTAGTCTTGTTAAATGTATACAAATCGAGAGTAAATGCTAACCAGGAAACAGCGGTGTCAGGCTTACACCACCATATTTAGTACTGGATCTGTTCTATTTTCCTCTTTGTCTAGAACTGCTATGGAACAGGGAATATTGACTTTTTTTTTTTTTTCCCCCATTAAGTGGTGTCAGAGAAGGGTAGTTGCAGCCATTACCAGATTAGGACAAGGACAGCATGGGTAAAAGTGACTGGAGACCAGACCTGACACACAGCACCTTCCCGGACTTCCTTGAACTTCCAGGACCTGAAGAGGGCCTACAAGAAGGCTGGAGAGGGGCTTTATACAAGGGCCTGTAGTGACAGACAAGGGGTAATCACTTTAAACTGAATTAGGGTCAGCCTAGATTAGATATCAGGAAGAAATTCCTTACTGTGAGGGTGGTGAGATGCTGGAAGGGATTGTCCAAAGAAGCTGTGTATGCCCCATGAAGGCCAGGTTAGGTGGGGCTTTGAGTAACCTGGTCAAGTGGAAAATTGGCAGTGGGGTTGGAACTCGATGATCTTTAAGGTCCCTTCCAACCCAAACCATTTTATGATTATATGATGACAATAGCCATAAAGAGCCTGGGTATGAAAGACTCCTCAGAAAGACCTTGGACAACGATCTGCCTTCTGATGTGTGTGTGAATGCATCCTGAAGTAAAGGTGCAACCTATAGAGACAGAAATCTTAAAAATAGTGGAAAAAATAACCTTGGATTTTCCACCTCAGTTTTCTCCCCTCTTGGTTGTATGATTACAATCTCCCATATTTCCATGAAAGCAACCATGCCCACAGGAAGCTGTTCAGTCTCCAGACAGCTGCACAAGAGATGCTATAGGGTTCAGATTAGAAGGCAAGAGGAAGTTTGAAAATGAGTTTCAGAAGTCACCAAGCACAACACCTACCTGTGCTTGAGAGCATTGTGTGATCCTTTCACTGCTCCAGCAGCAAGGCAGGCAACAGAGCTGAGTACAGCCAGCAAGGAATGTAACAATTTTAGATGTCAGTTAATGCAGCTACATTTATTCTGAGACACAAAGATTTTACCTGAAGGCACCATAAAACTCATTCAGCAGTATCACTTCTGTCTGTCACCTAATCTGAATCACCACAGCCATCAGTGGCTCTGTGCTGTAACTGGTACTTAACGGGCTGGAAAAACTGAGGGAGGATTGGTTTCTTCAAGTTCATGCAGAACACAAAACACACACTTTTTTGCCTTACTACCAGTTGCTAGTCTGTGTGTTTCCAGAGAAAAAGGGTAAGCTTTACTAAATATATTATTTGTATAGCATATTCCTTTTCTGAATATCTTTTATGGCAAAAAGTGACTCTGCTTTTCTTTTTAATTCAGTCACGCATTACCCATTAGGCATGCACTTTGTTTTGGAGACATGCATGGGAACGTGCACATGTGTATGACTAATTTTCAAATCTGAGATGTTCAAATAGAGACACCATTATGAAGATGCAGTTGTTAACTAGACCAGCTGTATACAGTTACTTGAGGTCTTTTTTTCTGTTGTAGCCAAATAAATATATCCCTCTGAGCAATAAAATAAGTTCAGAATGTACACAAAATTGTATTGTACATATTTCGTTTCTCAAAGTCTTTATATACAACATGGTTAAATTTTGTGGCTAAGAAGATTTTGTGCTTGACTGGGTTAAAGCTGGATTACGGCCCATTAGTGTGATGGATATCATGCTCTAAGGTTAGTGTCTGGAAACAATTTGTGTAAGTTTATGCAGTGCCCAAGGGTGACAGTTCAAAATTTCTTAGCAAAACAGCAAATTCATCTTCCCAAAGTGTGCTCTTTAGCCTGAGTCACCTTGTCAAGCAGGTGACAGCAGATGAAAATTCGCTGGTGTTCAGCTCCTTGTCCAACAAAGTCACTGTCTTTCTTTGCTGTTTCAGAGTTCAGAAAAAAAGAGAGTCTGTCTTTTTTGCAAACCTCTGCAATCCTACATGGTCAATAGAAGTAACACCTTGCTCTTTGAACATCGGTGAGATTCTGCCATATCTGCCTGTTCTCAGGATCCAGGGAGAGCACTGGAGGAAAGGAGAGCTGTTCTTAATATACACTAATGGTGAGGGGGAATTAAATATAAATCAGAAGGCATTTAACCATGGCGGAAAAACTGCAAAACTTTAGAACTGTAGGCACAGAAGAAACCTAATTGGAGGGGTGGAACTATAGCTAACCTATTTTACTGACCTTTCGGCTCAAATTTTTTCAGTTGAGGAGAATGACACATTTCAGGAGAATGACACAATCCTTTTCATACAATTTCTTAAGCAACCTTGTGAGAGTGGCTGTTTTTTAACACAGCCAGAACCTGTATGTTCTATAACCTCAAGTTCAAATTGAAAAGTAGTTGGAAAAGTATTTGCTACATCTGGTCAGAAAGTATTTGACTTCAGCCTTGCCTGCGTTTTCTTAACTTGGTCTTCGTTTTTTGGACAGGACACCACTCCCCCCCCC
>VWZT01006840.1:430302-467118 GCA_013397055.1 Pachycephala philippinensis
CCCCCCCGCCCCCCCCCCCTCAATTTCAAGAGCAAAACACTTGATTTTTCCATCAGATATGATATTTTTTGCAGAGGACACAAAAATGTGATTATTTAAAGGAAAATTGTGTAGAGAACTGTGCAGGAAAAGGGTGATTCAATATCTTTCATGTATTTTTGAGACAAAAATGCACAGTAACTTAAGATGCTCTTTTTCCAAGTTGCCTGTCTAAAAATGAGATGCTCCTTTGTCAAGGATATTGTCAAGAACAAAATTGTGAACAAACAGCTGCTTGTTTATTGAAAGGCAGACACATCACTTGTGTGAATCCATCATGAATGATAATGGGATATGTGGGATAAATTCCTTCAAAATTTCAGATGGGCAACTCTGTTCATCTGGATGAAAACTCATCCTTGTATGAAGCCAGAATATAAAACGATCATTCTAGGAAAAGTCAGTAGCAATGGGATATTTCACCTTTTTCTTTCCAAGAGATTTTTTTCTGCCTAATAAATCCAAAGCTCATTTCAACTGTGAGAGTTACAAACTTATACTGGAAAGTTAAAGTATTAGAAGGTGGATTTGCCAGATAATCAAAAGCAGTTCTTTATGGTCCACACAAAATCAATAAAAGATACTTTAAAAAGCAGTCAGCACTTTTAGTTTCAGTAGCTTGCCAGATGTTACTGCATACATATATATTGGCTGCACCATGTAGCCTGAATCATTCAGATGCTTAAATGAGCATTTGCCATGGGCAGTATGGAAAAGCCATGTCCTGCAGACTACACTGCCATGGTAGTCTTTGTAAGCCATGATAAAACTGAATCAGAAAGATGCCCTTCTCATTGCCTCACAGATAAATTACCCCCACTTCTTTGGCTGAGACACGTGAAAATTTGCCATCCCTATCTATTTCTATATCTAAAAAGTGTATGCACAAAAGTAATCACATGTAAAATAAAAATTTATATTTCTGTAAAGGTCATTTACAAACCTGAATGCCCTGGTTTACAGCTGTAAGAAGAGCGTGGAAAAGACTTGGAGAGAGAGTCTCTCATTTCTGTGGGAAAATGGTAGTCTGAAACTTGTTGTGGGAAATCTCTTCCTTCAGGGTAAAACCATGGGCCCCAGAAGTATGACCATGTAATAATAAGTAAAAAGCCTATTCAGTTTTCTGCCTTCACTTAATCTCTTGTTGTACTTTTGCCACAGATAGTTCCACTGAAATAAGCCTGTGACAAAGGAGCAGTTCCATCTTCTCCTTTACAGCACGAGTTTTGGACCCATTTGCAGCACAGAGCACTAGGAGGCAGCAAAAAAGTCAGTGTAAAGGTAACAGCTACACTGTTGTCACAAGAAATGTCCCTGGAACTCCTTAGAGCTGACCTAGGACGAGGAACAGTTAAAGAGGGAATGATTTTTTTTGTATATTTGGGGTCAGGGCTTTTAGTAGCTTGAATAATTCTTCAATCCATTACAAGTGTTACTGAAATCTCCTATCACTCCAAGGGTTTAGGAAGTAAATACTTATCTCTGTTGTTTCCATTTGCTTACTTTGCATTTGACTGATCTTTGGATATTGCTAATTTCACAGCATGTGACTAGCCACTGGTGGGAATAGAGAGCAGAGATAATGATGATTCTAGTTGTCACAGTTCTTTTCCTGGGATGCTCTGCGATGATGAAGTTGCTTTTTGCCCCTTGTGGGCCAACATGTTAAAGAACCACTGGGATTTGCACCACTGGCTCCTCTAGTTGAATAACCAGCTCTCCTCAGGCCTCCCTACTGGGAATATCTGCCCCTGTGCTCATGTTTCATATGATAGCAACAGCAGGTAACAAAGACAGTAAGAGAAGACAGGAAAAATCCCTGACTTTCTAGTAAAATGTCTAACCTCAGTACTGCCTCTTTGGCTTCTCTGAGGTGCTTAATGACCATTTTATTCCAACCCAGCAAAGCATTTTTCACACAGACTTAACTCTGGGTGTATGATTCAGAGGAAATCAGACTACTTGTATAAGGACACAGTTGTAGAAAACAGCTTAGAGATATCTTTGTGTCAGACCAAAGGCAGGCTTCTCAACCAGCCAAATCCTATTTGAGAATCTGAAAGCCTTGTAAATGGTCACAACAGGAATTGCTCAAATGTCATTTAGCATGAGTGAAAGTGCTGCTGTCTCAGAAACAAACAGGAAACAGGAGATTTACTACATGAATTAAAAGCAGTAACAAATAACATCATGTTCTTGGGATACTGCAGGGGCAGTGAAGGAGAATGAGTCACTTCCCATTTGCAGCAATTATTGCAAGGAAAGAGACTCATTGTATTTTTGGGGGGGTTTTAGAGTTTGCACTGTGATATTCTTCACGTGAAAAATCCAAACCTGTCTACATGCAAAGGTTAAGCTAGATGTTGCTGGAAGTTTTGGAAGGATTTTGAGTGAAAATACAAAAATCTTCATAAGTTCTGTGAAGTGTTTCAGCTGGAATTGCCTGGAGGACTGAATGTTTTGTATTCCTACCCCCTGATGCAAGCCCACCTAACATCCAAATGAAGCTGTATTAATCAAGAAGGAATCAAATTATTTGATTCAAAACCCAGAATGCTGAGCACAATAAAATGAAAGAACAGGCAGTTATAGAGACACAGCTGATGTCTTTCTCTGCAGACATTTAGCTCCTGACTCCAGTGGAGCTGTTAGTGACAGAGCAGCGGGGTTTGGATACATCGCCACATCTTGGAGTGTGGTAAATTGAGGCAGCTCCATTAAAGTCAGGCACTGCAAAACTTCAAGGTGAGACAACAGTCTCCTGCCACCTGCTCGATTAAGAGAGGCCCACCCTGTGAGTGCTGAAGTCCTCATCTAACACTACCCTCAGCAGAGATGCTGGCAAGTGTGGAAGGCATGGAGTTTATGGAAAAGGAATACATAACTGCTAATTACTATCTCACTTACCCTCTTAGGGTGCTATAGCTGTGCACAAATTTAAGCAAGACAGTCAAACTTGTCAAAGAAGTTTGCTTCATGCACAATGAGAATAGCTAATACAGAGATTGATTCTGCTGCCCATTAATAGGGGGTTCTAGTTGTTTTAAAGGAAAAGTAAACATGCACCTTTTAAAATTATTTTTGAGTGGCTTGATGGAATTTTGTTTCTTGTTTAGGTGTAATAAAAAAATTTTAAGGGGAAAAGAGTAACAAGTCTTGATATAAAAGTTTGAGTATAGTGCTCGAGAGAGCAAATAAAACTTGTGCATTTCTCTATTAACCAATGTAATTGTGTCGGTTTAGGAAGTAAACAAGGTCTAAAATAAGATATGAATTAAAACATAAAAATATATTGAAAAGTTCTTTAGACCAATTGTCAGTAAGGTTTCCTGTATATGAATTCAATATATTTCTCTCTGAGTATCTTTAGGTAAAAAGACATATTATTTTGGTTTTCAGTGATTAAAAAAAGCTAACTCTCCTTCTCATTTTCTAACTAAAAATTTCTTAACTAAAACTTTGACTTTTTATAATGGTGGTAATGTGGCTGGTCAAAATTAAGCTAAAGGATACAGCTACAATATAGCTTAATTGAAAACTAAAGTAAATGTGGAAATCATTAAATTCTATTGATGCAACTTTATTAAAACTATAATGTAGCTCAGTGCACAAGGAAGCACAGATAAGATGAAATCTTGTGCAAGGCCTGCATCTTCATTTAATTAAAGGCTGATAAAGTTTTTTTCCTTTTTCACTTAAATAGTGTAGAAATATTTCTTTTATGAAGGTACTATTAAAATTAGCTAAGAAGCTAGCTGTATTCCTTCTCAGTATTCTCTTTAATGCAATTGCTTCCCTCCTTCATGGATGTATTGTTTTTGAAACATGAAGAAAAAGATTGGTCTTCTGAATAATAATCTTTCACCCACTACAGGGAGGAGGAGGTAGTCTCAGTGCCCCTCCAACTTCTCCCCTGGCTGATACCCGTATTTGCTTCTACGATGTCACTGAAGAGCAACAATTGACAGCTCTTTGTAAATAAATAATGGCAA
This sequence comes from Pachycephala philippinensis, assembly GCA_013397055.1. NCBI lineage: Eukaryota > Metazoa > Chordata > Aves > Passeriformes > Pachycephala > Pachycephala philippinensis. The sequence continues at coordinate 434,334 of VWZT01006840.1, forward strand.
TACTATAAAGACTTGCCGAAGGTCAGCTGTCACTGTAAACTAATATAGTTCTGAAAGGAGGACTGGGAGACCTGCAAAACACATTGAGATGTAGAGAGCTCAACCTAGCAAAGGGAGCTCAGCCTAGCAAAGCTGAGAGGGGATTTGATTCCAGTTTATAGATATATGTGAGTGGAGAAGCCTCTCATTCTTGACAGCACTTTGGTTTAGCAGATAAGCTGAAAGTTGGATAAAATGAAAATGAACAAAACTTGAGATGAAAACATGTGCACATTTTTCACACTAGTCTAGTACTGTAACAGATTTTGAGGTATGTGACAGGTCACCCAGCACTTGAATTCTTTAAATCTAAGTTGCCTGTCTTCCTATGAGATGTTATGTCTTTTAAGTGCATTGTCATTAGGCAGAACTTGGGATTTGTTCAAAGGAATTTTATGCCAAGTCTTCACGAGCTTTTAAACAAGTGATCATAACGTTTCTTTGCAGCACTAACATCTATAAATGGAACTGCTGCTCTGATGAAATCAACCACTATTTTCACTGTGCTTTTTGCTGGAATAAGATTTTATTTCACAAATACATAAATGTTTGCAGTTTGTGCTCTTGGCCCAAATAGCTTAATATTCCCTAACTCTATTTGGTGACTGCTTATCTACCAAACAACAAAGTGATACTGGTGATGCCTCTTAACCACTACAGAAGCTGACTGCCTGTATGTGCTGCCCATTACAACTCATTCCTTTTAAATGAGGTTCACCATCTTCCTCTCACTCTCCTAAGATATATGTCAAGATATATGTGAAGTTAGTGTGGTTCATTGGACCTTGTATAAATAGTTTGTAATTTTATCTCAAAACATTTGAAACTGTGGTACTATTAAAAATAAAGCATGTCCATTAGGTTTACTGTCTTTCTGGTAACTTCACTTGAGATCCAGGTAAATCTCTGAGATTAAAACTTCCCATGACTTGGTTTGCTCTTGACTTTTATCTCACTGTTCATATCATTTGCTGTCCTGTGAAGTTTTGAAGGAGCTTTTATAGAACAAAATAGCTCTTCAAATCAAAAGTGAATGTTTGAAATAATAGACTAAAATATGTATTTCTGTAGGTACTAACTAGTAAAAATGTGAAGGAACATAATTTAAAAATGTAGAGTGTTTGTGAATGGAATCTTTTCTACCAGTAAGACTATTATTACTGGCAATTACATTAACAAAGCTATTGACTGATTACATAAAAGGTTGCATTTTTTTTCTGCCCCTGATAACCAGGTACATGATGGATAAGGCAGGCATGCACAAAGCACAACACATCATTAATCTTTGGGTCTAATGGGGTTATTAGCACTGTGTCAGCAGATCAAACTCACACATCCATCTGCCTATCAGAACAGATTACACGCTCTACAGCACTCAAGAGACAGAAAACTGATACCAGCTGATAGGCCATCAGGACATCCTTAAAGTCTGGCATAATTCTCTCTCTGCCACTTCAGTTATGGTAGTCTGTAGATTTATTTTTTCAGGGATTTCAGAGAAGGAGAGTCAAAAATGAACAAATCCTTAAAACCATGAAGTCTATTCTGTCTATGATAAAAAAACCCTATTTTTTTATTATTTTGAGGAAAAATAATTCTTAGAAGAGGTTTTTGCAGAGTTATAGTGAGAGCCATCACAGATACACAATATAATCAATATGAATTCAATGCCTTGAAACAGGGAAGCAATGACTATGGGGTAAGGAAACAAAAGGGAGAAGCTTGTGTATTTCAGGACTCATGTTTTTCTATGTGTAAGTCATAGAGATGATTATTACACTTAACAGGAAAATTTAGATGTTTTAATTTGATATTTTACAATCTTTCCTGTTCAGCATGCCATGTAAAAAAACAAGTGTTGTCTGCTTTCAGGTTGAAAATACTGTTGAGAAGTTATACTGGGAATGCACATGATCAATGCAGTTTCTGCATGTACTTCAGAAGAGATGGGGTATGAATTTAAGGGGCAAGACAACACAGGAATGCTTGAGCTAGTCTGTTACAACAGTGTTAGCAGTGCTCCCTGGGCAGCATGCCATAGCTTGTAATCATTTTGCTTCCAGTTAAGTAAGCTGGCTTAAGCTGGACTTGGAGTGGTAACTCACACTTCTATATACGGCACAGCAATGTGGCACATGCTTTAAATGGAAACTGCTAGATATTGGAAGGGTAGGAGGAAAAAGGATGCAAGGTTAGACACAAGGCAGCCAGTGTCAAGTCTGTGGAATATAAGGTGAAAGAGCTGACCAGAAGAGTAAGTGGAAAGCAAAGATTATTAGCAGTGAGCTGCTGTTATTATTTTTCTAATTTTGACATAAAATCTGAGTATGAGCCTTTTTTCATTGAAATTTCATTTTTGTTCTTCTTGAAAACTAAATTGATTGTTGACTGACATTCGTTTCATTCTGTTAATGAGAAAAATAAATTTGTTTTACTCTGTAGATAGCCATGCTGTGTCAGAGATTACAGGCAAATTATGTCTCCATACTTTTGGTATTTTATTTTGTACAGATTTGTACAGATTTGTACCTTCTTAACATTCTCAGTGGTGTCATGCTGAAATTACTGTCTATGTAGTGTTTATTTCTCACAGGTCCATTTTAATAACATATAATGATTTCAAGTGCTTTTCTTTCCTTTTAGTAAGTATGACCAAAGAACATTATCTTAGGTCTGGTATTTTGGTCTTCTGGATCAGATGTTCAGTATAAAACTGACGAAGATGAGTGACCTCTAACTTAACATAGATGCTTCCTAAGTTCTGTCAATTAGTCTAGTTGATATTTGATTAATACTAAATAATATATTAATATTAAAAAATATCACCCTATTTACTCCTCCTTTATTTTGTACTTTAGTTTTTTATATTTACAAGCCAATATCTATACCACAATCTAGTTCTGTCTTTTTACTTCACTAAGTTGTATGTGAAAGCAATTTTCTAGGCTTCCTTAAATATTTTGAATTGTGTGGAGAGTAGTCCCTCTCCTGTTATTTCTTTAAATGAACTTCGCTGTACTAAGTGAGGAAATGATCACTTCATATTTCCCAAGCATCCAGAAAGCCTTTACCTCCACAAAACAAAATAATACTTTCTTTGTTGCTGTTTCAAAGCCCTTTGCAAATATTAAAGTCCAAAAAGCTCTGTGTGAGAGAGATAAGTACTGGACTATAATCAACTCCATTACCTATAAAGCCTTACTGTTCAGCTTTATGTAGAATTTCTACAAGCCAGCAGCTGCAAATTAAAGGTGATCTAATTTTTTATTCTGTGGATTTCAGTATACAGCATGAATTGACCTACTGACATTCAAATTGCTCTCATCCATGATTGTGATGTTTCTTTAAATTATCACTTGTGTCACACAGCAGCTGCTCTCCAGGCCAGTGGTGAGTATAGTTTCTGGTAACTGGGATCCTAAACTTCCTACAGTCATCCCTAGCTTTCCCCACATCCATCAATCTCTCAGCATCGCTAACTACAAGCCCTTTTATATTTTCTTTCTGACCCAATGGAGAACTCAAGTCAAATATGATTTTCCTTCCTGCACCAATCTCATTACAGCTATTAGCTTTCTGTTTTCTTTCTCTCCTCAAAAATTATTAGTGAAATACAGTGTGCATTGGAAACTGAAAGTATGTGTTGAGCAAAATTATATATGAAAATTCCAAATCTGAGGAAATTTAAAAAATGTGAAACCTCCAACACTTTGTGTTCCATTTTGACATTTTGAAAGTGAACTTTAAAAACTAGTTTTAGTTTTAAAAATGCATCTCGTTTTAAAAAGAAAAGTAAACACCAGAAATTAAATTGAACATCAGTCTAAAAAATACCTATTATTTTAAATTCTTCTGAGTATCATAAACATGAGCCTTTCACATCCGAGTGAAGTGAGGCAAGGGGAAAAAAGTCATCTCTGTACATCTGTATTATAGTACATGATGTCATAGTACAGAAAAATAAGCTGTGTCTACTCAGATAAACTCTGATTGCTTTCTTCTTTTGAACTGGACTCACTGCTGCAGGGTTCCTGATCTTTATCACTGGAATTCATTTGCCTGAACTTTATGTCCATTCAGTAATAGGATCAGCAACTCATAAATGTTTCCTCTTATGAGTTATTTCTCTATCTTTTCTGAGGATCAAGACATATATGAACAGAAGTTTTCCTGGTTCTTCATCACAGTCATCTAATCCTTTCTTCTACTTTCTGAATTGACATTTTAAAAAGAGAATAACTTTCTGCTTTCTCACCCATTTTAGGAGCACTAGGCTTATCAAATTCCTTTCACACTTACTTGTGTCACAACCTTCAGAAGCACACAGAAGCTTCCAGCCTCCTGCTGTGGGTTCTAGTCGGGTGATGGAAGGGCTTTGCTTTCATTTTTGTCCTTCCTGGTCCTGGAGTCTAACCTGTATATGCGCATATTTCTTGTTTTGACTCTTGCGTGGTGTTTCCATATTTCTCCTATCTTTCTTCATTTATCTGGAAAATAGGAAATACATCTTGTTTTCTGATATGTGTACTGAGGTTTTGCTGTTTTCCTTTATCCTTTGCTGTTTCTTCATTGCCAAGCTACTTCTGCCATGACCAAAGTAAGTTCTGATGGTTGCAAAGAGAAGAAATTTGGTAGAGACAAGAACTGTATTTCTATTTATTTCAATGAAAATTAGCTGATCTGGAAAAACTGCCAACTGTTTTTCCTTTTTTGTCACTTTATGCCCCTCATGCTTCCCACTCAATAGCATTTCTCTTAAACTTTGGAATCTAAGAGAATTTGGGGGCACCTAATGGAGGTGCCACTGGCCTATAGTTCTGGCACCTCAGGATTTCCCACACACAAGCTCTTGCATAATAAGCTGTCTGGTAGCCTAAATGCCTGGCACTATATCTGCAACCAAAAGTTGCCTGCAATCTCCTTATTAAAGGTGAAATGAAATAAAGGCACATGATAAAATTTTGGAAGACTGTATGTGCCACATGCCATGTCCAAAAATGGTCACATGCCCAAGTATCTCCTATCCTCCATATGAATAACGATGGTAATGGTGTGAAGGACTGGGTTGATGAAGGTCATGTTTCTGGTGATGGGTGGGGATTAAACCCAATTCTGTAGACTGCATATTCCTGTGAAATTATTATTTGTCTTCAAAATTATTGAGTCAACACTCAGTTGAAATCAGTGGACAGATTTCCATCACCCTTAGTGGGCTTTGGAGGGTTCTGCATTATATACCTTAATTTGTAAATGTTGTATTAGACAGGAGATTTTAAACTGTGTGATTTGTTTAAAACTAGGAGGGTTTTTTCTTAAATCTGTTTTTTACTGTTGAAAGTGCCTGTATCCTCACCGCCAAGAAGGATTGAGTGGTTTCATTTTGAGTGACACGTTATTAAGCACAGATTCATTTTAGTTTCATAAAACATTAAATAAGTCTTCTAGATAAAACTGGTTTCATTTCCCACATGTACCAAGCTGCTTGGTTCTCATAACAATGAAAGCCAAAATAAAATATGTGAAGTGTAATGAAATCACTCAGTTTATTTGTAGTGCTAATGTCATTATTTGGGTCAAAGGATTTTATTAACTATTGAAGATTCACAAACAAATGATGAATGATCTAAGAAGACCTTTCAAGTAGCAAATGTGACTAAAAGATTGACACACACAATGCCAATTAAAAATCAATAACATAGTTCACTGGGGAAAGCTGGGATAATGATGCAGACCTATATTCAGTCGATGCTACTTTCAGTAAAATGGGATGTGAAGCCAATGGGAGATTTGTCTGTGCTAGAAATACAAGAACTATCCCAGAATAACTTGCATGGTCCCAAGACAACAACAAATTGTTGGAAATAAGACTTCTGATCAACACTTTATTCACTGCGACAATCTAGCATCTTTCATTTGTGTTTTGTCCCTCTAAAGCCAGTGAGGTTATTGCCACTTGGTTTAACTGAAGCAGGCCAAAGCAGTTTCTGCAGCCCAGCAACTGAGGAGACTGCCCCTATACTGCCAAAGTGTGTAAGTTTGTGAACAGACCCACTGACTTCACTGATATAGTTCATCTGCCAAATATTAAGGAAGCAATTCCTTCTTGGCACAAACCTTGCCCATGCATGTACTTCCTGACTCCCAGCTAGCCCACAGCTTACTTTCCAACATGCTCTGGTGCACTCAAGCAAGACAAGTTATTATTGTGTCCTAAACATTCACAGCTTACTTCAAAAAACGAATTTTCTCCTAAGCTGAGATAAAAATGTGCCTGCTACCAGATGCTAATTGTATTCAGAGGCATAGCAAGAAGAATCAGACTGCAGCGACATGGACAAGGAGGGGCATATAAGAAATTTCCTTGGCTGGCATACTTACTCGGGGATGCCCCAAATAAGGTTCTTTCATTCTTTTTCCCAAAGAAGGTTTGTGCTACTTTAACAAGGAACAGTCTGTGACTGGAAAAAAAAGAGGATCAAAGAGGGAAATTCAAAGACAATTCAGTAGGCAAAGGGGTAGCTATCTTATTCAAGTTATCTAAACCTGAAGAAATTTCCAATTTTGCTCTAAAGACCCAATATAAAACTCACAGAAATCCATTTTAACTTTTCACTCATTTCTGTAGCTTTGAACGAAGCTCTTCTCACTCCTTTTAAAGTCAATTTTGTACCTTCTTTGCCCACCTTTAATTCAGCTGTGATATCACATCCATTACAACTAGCATCACTCTGAAAGTGTAATTGCCCCACTGTGGAAAACGGTGAGAAGAGATTAATTAACATCTTCATATCTCATCTTCTATATAATGACTTTGTCATAACTGAAATAGTCCTTCTCTTATCATATAGTCATTTTCTCCAGGTTTTAACTGGGTGTTACACTTGAAAAGGTCAATTATGGTAAGTTCAAAAAAATACATGAAAGTGAAGATGAACAACTGACATTTAACCTAAGTGATGATGCTCTGCTTTTTAACTGTGAGTTTGATTAATTTAAAACCAATTTAGATCCATTCTTTGCTTCATTGCCTGTGCAGTGAAACTCCAAAAACTTGACCCAAGAGAATATAATTCAAGATGGAATAGACACTTAGTAGATATATATGTCTCACTCTCATAAATTCTCTAAAGTACTGAGCAAATGCAATTAAATTTAAGGAGTACTTTTTTTTTCCTTTTTCACTTCNGTTACTGTGTGATACTTCTACCTAGAAAGGAAAAAACCAAGCCTATTTCCTGAAGAACATCTCCCTTTGATTTACTGACTCTGCTTTGGCAAGTGTTTGCTTCCATGACAATCTACCGCTGCAAGTGCTGGTAATGAGTAAACTCCCTCTAGTAAAACTGTGACATGTTATAATTGATCCTGAGCTGGAATGACAGCACTATAACTCTGTTTTATCCATTGATGATCTGTTTAAGACTTTACTCTGACATCATTCACTGAAAGTGATATCCTTCCTAAAGTCAACTGAGCAATTTGCACAAAAAGGGAATGTTTGAACTGAGAAGGCATCTCAGATTTATGTATATTTTTCTTTCTTACATGCCTTTCTGTGGAGTAGAGTGATCTGCACTATTTTCATTGTGGATATCTGGAAAATACATCAGAGATGAGAGTGATGACTTCTTAGGATTTGTGTTTTTGACCTCCCCAGTCCCTTTTCTTCTCAATTGTCTGGTCTTACTTAGTCGCCACACTGCACTAACTCCTTACTGTGTTCCTGTATCTTTTTGCAATTCCCGATGCAGTGTTTCTCTTCTAGATGGCACAAATCCTATAGAAACACTTCCTAAGGTATTGATATTTCCTCACTGAGTCAATTTGGGTTTGGGTCGCTCCTCTTTCAGCTACTGAACACACCTGGACATCACCACCCATTAGGGAACCTGTGTGATCAGGCTCACTGGGTTGCTTCAGCCTGACCTCCCCTGTTTGCAGCATGATAAAGGATAGCACATGCACACACCTATCAGCAGCAGAGCTTGCCAGCTTTGAACAGTAGTCTGAACACTAAATCTCAGGTGTGTGCTTTTCCATAGAATGAATTTGTCACCTGGCAGTTACAAACAAGGACAGGACATTCAGCCATGTTCTCATGCTAAAAAATATAAACCTCTTTTTACACAAACATAAACTGATTATTTTATCACAATTTGAAAGTATATTCAGCTTTTATTCACAGAGGTATGCCGGTCTTTTGTGTCCCGCCAACTCTCTTGGTCATTGCCCAAATAAGAAAATTACTAAATAACACAAGGAAAATGGCACAGCTGCATTCAGTTTGCTTCTAGGATAATATCTGGATTCCTTTTATTCTTTCATTTGTTTATTCATACCTATGTCTCCTAAATACGTTCCAGCAGTGAGCTGCCTACACCATTTTAAACTTTCTTTCATTTGCAGAACATTATATGTCACTCAGAGATGCAGCACTCTTTTACTGAATGACCTACAGTCTCACCTGTGGTAGATTTACTGTGTGCATGCAAGTTCAAGCTCTCCATCGTAAGAAAATTATGTAGCAAGTTGGACTCAAATGGAGTTGTTCCAGCTTCTGTGTGCAGAGTTTATGTCCTGATACTCTTTAAAAGATTGTGGCTTACTCTCTTTTCTCACATCATTTTTTTTCAGTGTCTAATTTTCCTCTCTATTTATCTGTGTACTAATGCACTCCAGGACCCTGTTCCCTACTTTTTTTCTGTCTCACAGGAGGACTGTTTAAGTCTACGGTGTCACAGAGCAGCTTGTAGTATTTAGTGACCTCCTGCTCTATTAGATGGAAATTGATTTTCCTCTTCCAGGCAAGTGAAAAATCCATAATGTGCTCCATCAGCTTTGCTTGTGCAGCAGCACTGGCAACTGAAGCTACAGGTGAAGACACAGCTCTTCAGACATCATAAATGACAATATCTTTTCTCAGCAGACTGCAGTAAAGTACTTCTCCAGCAGTTTGCAGTAAACCTGGTAAGGACCTGCTGGCTGACATTTGTCTGGCAATGTATGTTGCTGAATTCCTCCAATTACATTTCAAAACCATGAAGTCTTCTATAACAAGTTACATTATATGGCCACAAATAATAAAATCTGTAAGTACTTCCAGGCCATTGCTCCCAAACTTCATTGGAGAAATACTACCCAAAGCCAGTGCACAGTTGTGCTTCTGTGGATAGAAAGCCAAAGCTAAGACATTCTTCTGATAGCAGTAATTTACCTACTCAGCCACAGAACTAAATCATAATAATCAGTATTTATGACAAGTTTTTGCAAATAAGTATTCAATACATTAAGTTTAAGTGCTGCCACATCTTTGGGAATTTTCAATTACTATCTGGACAGCAGTGCTTTTTGAGCACTCGCTCATTTTAGGAGTACTGCTCCTGGGTTCAGGATGCATAATTTTACCTGTTTTCACCTCTGAGCCTGAAACATTTAAATTAGGATTAAGAATGACCAAAAACATCAACACTCAAGCATTACTGTAATGCTTCTTTCTTTGACCTCACTTTCATTTGCAGAAGATCAAAAACAATTAGTAGCTGTGGAATACGTTCACCCAGATCCCATATAACATCCTTTTATGGGAGGAGAGGGAATGGAGTGGAAACTTGGTCTCCATAGCTCACCTTGATGGGTGCCTAGCTGTACAAGGTATTCAGACACCAGTCTTGGCTGCAGTGTAAGAACCTGCATAGAATATAATCAAGCTAAAAAAGAAGTGGGAAGTGGAGTATATGGCCATTAACACCAAGGGAAAACTTCTTCCAGCAGTATAGAGAACATATTTTCTGGGAACAATGTCCTCTTTGTTTTTATAGCAAGCTGGATGGAAATTTCCAGGCAGGTATACACACGGCAAAAGAAATTAAAACAGACATTCACATGATAATAGGGAGGACAGTCAAAAGATAGTCAGACTGCAGCCATAAAGCAAGTAGGGGCATTGTTCAAGAATAAGAAATTTCTTACTTTATCATAATTTCCAGCGAAAACAACGTCCACCAGGGGATAGAAAAGACTATAGAGAATTGGTAAATTGAGGTTCCAGTTCATCCAATCACCTCTTGTGCAATCTAGATAGATGATACAGCCTCAAGACAATTAATGGTAGTGTATTTGCATGTAAAATGAGAATATGAATATCCCTTTTCTTTATCTCACAGAAGAGTTATGAAACATCACATAAGCTGTAACTTTCAGGAAAGATAATAAGAACAAAATGTTATTAACATGCTATCACTAGTTCTATTGTGTTTTCATTTTATCTGTTAATGACCATGGTTTCTAGAAATAAAGATTGTGACATTGTGGAAGTCAGGCTTTCTCTTGAAGCAGGGCACAATATGAAAGGACTGCAACAATTGTCTCGTTCTGTGTGTTATGTCTTTGACACTCAAGTTCTCTGAAGAGGCAGAGCCCACGGGGGAGCCCTGCAGAGCTGGTAGTTCCTAGGAGGGAGATCCAACTCCACCATTCTGGAGTTGTACAGAGGCAACTACACAGGCATGACTGGGGTGTTAAACTCAGACAAAAGACAGAGAGGGAATTGTGGCAGACATGAAATTCACGGAATCTCCTGCTTTTCAGTGCCCAACTTGTCACCTCCAAAGTTACTCTTGAAAAAAGTGTGTGCTCATGAACGTACTTATAAAGATGAGTATATATATGAGATACAGTAGGCATGGACTAATTAAGTCCTGCCTCTATTTGGAAGGACATGTCCATAGTTTAAAAAACAATCAAAAAAGTGTCCTTTACTATGTGAATTAGCTAAAAGATGAAAATACTAACAAAGGAAAGATTATTAGGGTTTTGAGATGAATTAAAGTTTCAAATTTATGCCTGAAGGAATGACTTGAATTAAAGAACAGTATATCATTACTTTTGTATCTGTTAAAATCAGCAAGAAAATCCCTACTGGATGGTACTACAATGATTCGTCTAGCCCAGCATTCCATCCTGAGAGTAGCAAAAAGAGCTGATCATCAGCAGGGGGAAACATATGAGTCTGGATAGTTTTTCAAAACCATTCACCAGTTCTTCGCAACTTCCACAGCCATTGTACTAGGCACATCAGACAGTACATTCCTCCATATTCCCTTTAGTATCTGCACATGAATCTGTTCAGGAATTTGTTCAGAATCTTTTGCAACCACTCATTCTTCTACCTCTACAAACTCCTGTGGCAGCAGCTCCTAAAGTTCATCAATTTCTCTGTAAAAAGGTATCTTATTCATCAGATTTAAACTGATGTCTCACTAGTTTTAACAAGTACTCCTAATACTGTACGGTGGGGTGGAAAACTGTCTTGCAATCACCCAATCCACTACATTCATCATCTTGTAAACCTCAGTCAACCTGCCAACACACCTTCTCCTCACCAAATTTAAGATCCCAGGCTGTTCAAACCCTTCAAACATGCGGGATACTTCATCCCTTGGTTGTGTTTGTTGTCCTCCTCTGCTTCCAAATCTGCTACATCTGTCTTGGTATGTGGAGACTGGGACTGCATTAAATGTTCAAGGCATGAGTACCAAGGGTTTTACAGAGGCAAAACACAACCCTCTGCCTTTCTCTCAAGGTTCTTCCTGACAACGCTCAACATTTTGTCATCTTCTGCTGGCTACTGCTGCACATGGACATGATCATTCCAGAGAACAATCCATGGTTACTCCTCAGCCTCTTTCCAGAGTGTAATTTCAGCAGCAAAGGTTTTAGACTCCTTAAATGTGGTCTAACATGGGCACTTTTTACAGCTGAGATTAGAACTGGTGTGTGTTCTGGTGCATTCTCTGCTCTTCCCACGTAAACCAGACCTCTTTTCCTATGAAGCCCGGTGGAAGAAGTAGTTCTGCTCTCACAAATCCCCTGCAGGTAGTTTTCTCTTCTTTGCAGTTCACCAATTCCTCGTATTGCCATAGAAGGGGAGAGGATTAAGCCTGCTGTTACAGTTGCATACAGCTACATTTGGGAGCTAAAATTGACCTTTCTTTTCTTTGGCCTTTTTCCCTCTCTATTTACTCCTCTTCAAGCACAAATCCAGAGCAAGTAGAAAAGAAAATATTGTTTCTTCCAGAGTAGAAGCTGTGGGATAAGTGCTCGCTTCTGTCCTTCTGCCATTTGGGCAAAAGTCACAACTGTTATGGTTTGTGTTTTACATTTGCTAGACATGTACTGAATACTGTGCTTCCCTGAAGTGCACTCCTTCTTTCATTTGCTCTTGGGAGAATTATGTTTTCTCAATGGAATGCTATAAAGCTGGTGCTTTAAAGGTCCTCCCCACCCACTTACAGGTACCTATATTTTTGTTTTTAATCAGGTCAAACAATTTAATTCCACCCTGCAGGAAGGTAATTTGAGGCTTCTGCTTTTTAGACTTTCTTTTCGCATTTGCCCCAGGGCTAGTAATAACAAAACAGTAAATAGTGTATTACAGCTCTTACAAGGTTAAGATGCTTATTCTATTTTGAAATGTCAGTGCTTTGCTGTTTCCAGAAGCACAGTGCAAATCCAGGACAATAGCTTTTTAAGGTACTAATGTAAAATGTTAAAGGTTTTGTAGCCTCAACAGTTCTTGGTGTAGTCCCCCACATAAATCAGACCTGCTAATAGGAACAATGGAGTAAAACCTCACGTTAAATAGACTTTACTAATTTATATGATGTATCAATTCAACTGCTTCCACAGGAGAAAAATATCCACTGCATTTCCTCATCCACTTACTACCACTTTCATTTCAATTTTCTCACCCCTTCATTATCCCCACAAACAATAGTTTTAATATAAATGTTATGACTTTGAAGAAAATCTTGCTTGCTAATGAAAAAATATAAAATCATGGTTTTGTTGTGATCTGAGGCTTAAGTCAGAACAGGTACTCTTCCTGCATGAGCTAAAAGCCTACCTGCAATGCCAGCTGCAGCCATGGTCTACATAAATTCTGACTCTGCCCCTCAAAAAAACCCCAAAAAACAAATCAGACTACTACAGAAATTTGCCATACTGAAATACATTTGAAAATGGTTGTTGATTGGTTGATCAAGTTATTGGGTTAAAAATACAGGGATTCACCATCAACAGTTATCCCAATCTTATGGCTGTTGCTCTCTACTTTTAGAACTTTGCTTGACTGCAGCACAATTTTAAAAGACCTGAACTTCTGTAAAGCTGCACAGTTAGGCACCATATCAGTACAATTTCTGCAGAGGAAATTTTGCATCATTTTGTAACATGATTTGCACAGAAATGAGCAAAACCACAGCTTGGCCTGTCATCTGGGATGCGTCACCATGCCCCAGTTTCAAAATCCAGGTGGCCAGATTTTCCAATCCCTAAGAGACTTGCTACATGTGTGTGTCAAAGTCCTGCTGTCTCTCTCGCATGCAATAGCCACCCAGTTCTTTTTTGACACCTTTTTCAAGGTTTTAACTCTTGTTCTTCTGTTACAAGAGAGGGAAAAATACGTTTCTTTTGTGAAAAATTTACATTGCCCAGCAAACCACATAAATCAACAGCCCATTTCTGGGGATGAGGGCACATCCACATATTGATATATAGGTATGAATTGATATATATATATGTATTGATATATAGATGCTGCGTTCCAAAAGAAATGCTAGGAGTGTTCAACTCTAAGTGTAGTGATGTATTTTAGGAGCAAAATGGATAGACAGGCAGAGATTCAGGAAGAACAAGACCCAGCAAGTGTATGGGTTTTTGAGATGCTTGCCATTGGTTGTTCTGTAATGCAGAACAGATTCAATAATAGGGAGCATGACCTAAAAAACAGACTGAAGTCCTGTGCATGGCAAAACCAATATAAGCCTGTAACAAGGCACATGGCTTCACAGCTCCAAGGTTTTCTGAACTACATTCGAAAGCACCTTAAATCTGAAATTCATGACTTGAACCTGTTTATTTAATTTATGTGAGTCAGTTGGAAAAATCAACCACTTTCTTCTTCCTTCCTGCTGTTGAAAAGTCAAACTTCTTAGTTTCTTTTTAATAAAAATATCTTTTCAGATGTCTTCAAGTCTTTTGTTAAAACCTGACATTTGGAAATGTTGTCCATGAACACAGAAGTCATTTCCAAACAGTTTTATTCCAGCAGAAACATGCTATTTTCCTGATGTTCACTTCCTAATTAGTAGTTAAACATCTAAGCTCTTCTTTTAAGACAAAGTTAGCTTAATTAAAATTATGTATTCTTCAAAATACATTACTTTCAAAAAATAACATCCACTGTTTCTTTTTATGAAAGTTCCAGATGTGTTAAAACTTATATATTAAATCAATGTGATATTAAGTGACATTATCACTTTTTTAGCTATGAGCTCTGTTAAGCACATTTTTTTATAAAGTATTGCTCCTGTGTATCAGAGCTGCTTGAATTAAAAACAAGGTGAGCAGTAGGTTACTAAGAACTAAGAACCTAGGATTAACAATCCTGCCTGCACCTCAGTTTCAAAACAACATTTTTATATTTATAAGAAGCAGATGACCACCTTGACAGGAAATCCAACATTTTTTATGAAAGCAAATAATGATGAATGAAGAGCTCATACATTTAGTATGAAGTCCTGAAAATGCTGGTATTCTTTTTTCTTCTTTTTTTTTTTTTTTCTTCGTTTCTCTGAGTACCCTTAATATTTTTACTCCTGTAGGATAAGAGACTAAGGAAAAGTTTAGGAACAAGGAGTTAAGCATTTTCTTTAATTTAAAAACCACTCAGACCTTCCTTTTTACAGAGGGAAAAATAAATGGTGAATGTGACATATTATTATTCCTTCACTTTTTTTTTGCTAACATTTTCAGTGAAAGAGAGCAGAGGAATCATTTTGCTAATGGAAGATGACAGCAGTTTAAAATATGAGATAAAGTAGGATTTTCTTTTTGATTCTTTCTTAAAGAAAACAGATTGCCAACATGTTTTTTGTCTGTGCTAACTAGAATATCCATATAAAAATATTTTCTCAAGTGATTTTTATTGCTTTTGATTTTCTATAATGTTGTTCAGGATATGTTGATTGCAATGTCTTTATGCTAGCTGGAGACCATGAGAGAGACTTAGTTCTCTTTGCCAGCTGTGTGGAAAATCCACAGTCTTAAATGTGACTGTCCAGTGTGCAGGTCTCCCAGAGCATTTGTGCAGCAAGAGTCTGACTCCTGCCCTTGACCATAGTTTTGCTCTCAGAGCAGATTTACTTGGCTCACCTAATTTATGAGATAACTGAGCACTGAGATACCTGGCCTTCAAACAATTCTGGGTTGGGCTTTAAATTACTTTTTATTTAGCTTTAGGTTCATGGGTATTTCAACAAGAAATCTTGTAATCCCTTAAAAACTACTACTACCAAAATGGAGATTTCTGCACTCACATAGAGACAGTGAATTTTGGATGCAAGAATAAAATTGAGAAGGGCTTAGTATTCACAGGAGAAAAGATTCAGTTTTTAATGAAGACTTAGGATATGTTTTGCAGTGTTGGTGAACAGTCTTTGCCGCCCAGATCTCAGAAAGAGCACTGTATGATTGTCTCAGGCACACAGTAATTTTATTTCATATCAGCAAACTGCTTTAAATGCTGAAGGCTAGTAGAAATGCATTTATTCAATAATATGTAAAGCAAATGAGGAAGTCTGCACAGAAAGTGTTCTGCTCTGTATAGCAGGGATACATATATTTTTCAGAGTTGCACAAGATTTCACTGCACAATTTCCATTCGAGCCAAAGGGGCTTATACATGCCTAATTCCCAGAAAGCTCACAGGAAAATTGTTCTAGGGACAGATTATACAGTAAGTCTTAACAGCACTAATAATAAAAGCAGTCATTAAAATCTGTACTCATAGTTTGCCACCCATTTTTCATTTACCAAAGGACCTTGGACTGTCTCTCACCGCTTCTGTCAGAAAGAATTTTCCCTGGCCACAGCAAAAAGCTTTAGCGCAATTATTTCTTGTCTTCTACAATGTGAGCTTGTTAATCTTGTCACTACTATATGTAAGGTTTATATGACTTTTTTACTGCTTTTATTCAAAAACAGTGCTCAAGATTGTAATTTTATTTGCTTCAAATTGATTACCCTTGTAAGTCCTCTTTCTGTGAGCACCGAAGACCTCTTGTTTCCACAGGGGGGTTATGGTCATTTCAAAAATAAAAGTTTTGTAGACTCCGTAGCCTTCTTTAACACTTTACTTTATTTGACAAGTCACTGTTAGCTAAAGATACTGAGGAAATCTTAAGATATCAGGGAAATAATTGGCTGAAATTGCTACTTTCTTGTCTGTCTCAGGAAAGACAGGATATTTGCTGAAACTGAGGTTCTTGCCCTACCTCAGGTAAGCATCTGCCCACGGTAACAGGAAAGCTTCATTTTCCAGTGTCACTTCTTCTTCAATATTTTTGGTTCTGTGTTATTCAGGGTGTGCACCTCAGACGAAAAATTTTCTGGGATGTTTCATGTCTGGTTTTTTGGTGGTTTTTTTGAGGACTAAAAACCATGGAAGATTAGGGGACAGCTTTCTACTGTTCCTAATAAGCAGCACCACCTGTCTTCAGTGCTGTTCATAAGTTTCTTGTGGACTGTTACTTTCCTTGAATCCAGCTCTGGTGCTCTTTCACATATGGATAAGGCTTGGATTTTTGTTAAGTTTTCTTTTTTTTTCATCTTGATAGCATTGTGGTTGTCTGGATATCCTATCTAACCCTTTTTTGCTTCACTGCTTTTATATCCCCCCTCACTCTTCTCCCTCATGTTCTTTTCTTCAGCACCTTTTTCTGCCACCATCCTATTCTCTTATCTTCCCATGTTTTTGTTCCTTCTCCCATTTCGAGCTATTTTCCTGTCCTGCCCATTGTACAGTATTATGGTGTCTTTAAATGCAAAGAAAATTAATTAATAATGCAACTGTGCTTCAGCCTGTGTATATTTGCATATATGTAACTGTGCATATTAAAAGTTATGTATTAGCAGTATCATTTCCTATGTGTATCACAGTACAAAGGTTTTACTGTTTACAGGATGGTGTGTATAACTCCTGAGGCATGGTTTCTCCTTCAAAGGTTGTCTGTCAAAATTGCCTAAACAACGCTGCCTTGCCCCTTTTAGGGCACTTTTCACCTTAGCAGCAAAAGGATGAGAGCTGTGGTGAATGCAGAGCTGCTGTGCAAAGGCTGCTGAGGGACAGAGACCTCTCCTGTTCTGGCCACTGAAGAAATAAGAGTAAACACACAAGTTTGTGCCTTGTCAGTCTGCAGCATAGCTTGTGCAAAAGTGCTCATTTGCAGCACTGAGGGGTTCTCTGCAATGCATACTTTTCATGAAGCAGAGACGAATGGAGAAATGATAGAGGATAAAGAAAACAAGTGTGTCCTTGATCTTGTTTTTACTACCATCAGAAGATTCTCCTACTGGCTTCAAACACGACAGCAAAAAGGGACTGTGGATATTTAAGGGAGAGGAGACAGTTCATTTGTTGACATAAACAGAGGAGGGAAACCAGTAAAACCTTAAAAGTTTGGACTGAACTGAAGAATTCTTGATTTTATTTAAAACTTCTTTTAACATGTTTTTACTGCCTCATTGTCCTTTCTTTGTAGTTATTGATAGAGCAGGAATGGTGAGGTTGCACTGAACCTGTCAAAACTGATGACAGCTCAAAGAAATTTCAGTCTTTTGCAGGCATAACTTTAATGAGTGTGATGCCTTGACTCCTCCACTGTCTCATGATTGCGTCTTCTGTCTAAAGTGTGGTTTACTTTATTCTGTGTAAGAAAGGCTCTTCCTGTGTAGGTCAGAATATGTAGTCCCTGCTCCAAGTTACTGTACTCTGCACTGGCAAGAAGTCAAATGTCTCCCATTAAGTATCTTCAGCAGTTCTCCTAGATGCCAAGCAGACAAACACCAAAGAGGTGGTGGACAGGAGTAGGGAGGTAAGACGTGGTAGGAAGACAATCCACTGATCCTAGATAACAGCATTGTGTTAAAATATTAGCCAAGGTTTTAGATTGCCCCATGTAAATCCCACCTCTGCCAGAGAGCATCAAGACCTCTAATCTCAACCTTATGTACTTATGCCTTATGTAAATGGCCTCAATAGGAAGTTATTGGCTGTTCTAGGATGAAAAACCTACTTCTTATTTGAATTTAAACTGATTGTTACCAGCATGGTCCCATGAAAAAAGGTAGGTTCAGAGCAGTTAAGTCTCTTGACAAAATTCCTTTTCCTTTCTGTTTTTTTGCAAACTCTAAAACTAAAAAAAATATGGTATCTGTCTCTAATATATGACAGCTAATAAAACTGATTATCTTAGTGAAAAATTATAGTTGGGGATTAATTGCTCACAGAAATGTTAATGAGGATTGAGTTTAATCCAATTCTATGAGGTTTGGAAAGCTGTTAATCTGAACTTGGAAGCCAAAAGAAAGACTGTGTTGAGTTGCTGGTTTTGGGTTATGTTTTACCTACCACAAACCCCACAAAGTGTGTAGAATATCTCTTACCACAGAAAATCCAATTCCCAGTAAGTCTCAATGTCAGGTTGGATAGAGCTCCAAGCAACCTGTTCTAATGAAAGGCGTCCCTGCCCACATCAGGGGAATTGGAACTAGATGATCTTCAAGCTCCCTTCCAACCCAGCCCATTTTATGATTGTATGATTCTATGAAGCCTCAGCTGTACCTACAGGATATTTGGGTTTTTTTCTTTTTTTATTAGTATTTTTTAATACATTCTCATATTATACTAATAACTAGCCATTTTCTAGTACAACAAGTTCAGGTTCCTTGATGCTAATTGGACATGTTGCAAAATTTTGTCAGAGAAGGAGATAATTAGGATGCATCATTAGCTTCTGTGATGACTGTATTCATTTAAATTTCCCTCCTTCTTTACAAATTATGGCCTTGTTTATGGTTGTTTCTCCTCAGGCTTTTCTCTGTGATGTTCTCAACACATCCCACTGGTTACAAAACAGTTTGAATTTTTGTTGACTTTTCAATATCTTGAAAGCACTTGGGAATCTCATGGGATACAGGCTCCAGAGAAAAGTATAAAAACAGATCTACCTTGTTGAACTAGCTAAAGCACAGCTGCCTGAAAGGATCATGCAGTGGATCAGTAGGCATTTAGCTCAAATTTTCTCTACAAACATTGCCACACAATCCAGACACGATACATGCTGATCTTTGTGCCTCAAGCAGTCCAACTTGCAATTCCGCAGTAGATTTTAGAATGTTATTTCTATTCAGAGGAAAAAAGGCAACAACAGTAACCAAGTGGATTTGTATTTTTAGAATGAAGCCTTATTCTGTGAAATCAAAAGTATCAACTTCATGGGATTTGTAAACCATTTTTTTATCATTTTCTGGGATTTAGGTTCTTTACATGCAGTTCCAAGAAATCTTCAACTTCCCAAGGAATAATTCAGCATTTTTTTGGTAGTAGATTTTTTTTCTTCTTGTAAGGTCTGTGGAAAGGAATTTCTTTAATGCTAGAGTTACATGGGACAGTCATTTCCCCAAGTAACATAAACCCTGTCTTGACTCAGTTTCCCTTTATAGTTTGATTCCTTTAGTTTACTTTAGGCAAATAAACCTAAATAGTATAATAGATCAATATTTCTGAGGAAAAAGACTGAGCTTGACTGAATCTTAGTACATTGACTTCCACACTTGATTATGCAACTTAGCTGTAAACAACCCCTTTTTTTATGCTGGTAAGGCAGAATATGCAAGTTTAATCTTCTTTAAGAAACGAAACCATGTTTCAAGGATTAATATAAGAAGCATCTTTGAAAATTACTATTATAAATAAAACTGTTATAAGATGTATAGTTATGAATATTTATGCAAGTATGTGTTCAAGAAAAGAAAACCAGTGAGAAGAAAGTGTTTTGGGGTGGGTTGACATTATTTTGCATGTGAATAGAGTCTTGAGAAGAGCAAACTCATCTTTTGCTTCTACCTGGCATCACTTAGCAACTATCATTGTTCAGTCAGGGCATTTTTGGCACAAAAAGGAGATGACTGAAGCAGGGAAGAACTAAAGCAAGATTGCTGCAAAGAGGTGAAGATCAGCCTCGTTTTTATAAGCTGTAAATCAGGCAAGAAACAATGGGCTTTGGCCACACCAAGACACGCAGGTAAGGCACTGGGCTGGGTGGGATCCTCTGAAATGTGGACAGTGAAGACCAAGGAACTACTTCCCTGAGAGATTGCAGAGGTCCTGTCACTCAAGGTCTCTAACAACAGTTTAAGCAGAAGTCTGCCAGAAATGATGTTGCCCTGGACTTGCTGAACAATTGAGATTCCTTGGACCCAGTTTTTACGTCTTCCCTTTTCTTTATGCTTCTTCCAGCTGATCAGTACTTGAGGCTACAACCTTGCCTCTACCTTACAGCAGAAACCAACTTGCCAAGGTTGTAGGGAAAATATGGGATGTCCCTTTCAGTATTTGGAGAGGGGGAAAAAAAAGAGATAAAAAATTACTGATGTCTTTATTTATTTTGCAGAAAGTTCGACTATTATAAACAAGTCATAAATTGAAAATTTGGGGAGGATTCATTGTTTTTTCCCTGCAAAACAAAGACTACATTCATTCCCCTAACAGGATAGAGAATAAAAGTGGCAGCAGGCTTAAGTGGTGCCAACGGATTCGGCAGGTCTTTCACAATGTGCAACATCATTTATGGGACTTAGAAGGAGATGGGGGATATGGAGGTGGGGGACAAACAAGCAAAGATAAACAGGCCCAAATACTCATCAAAGACAACAGGATTGTCCACCTGACAGAGAGGGCTAGAAGTGGCACTTTCTTGGAAATAAGAGATGATGTAATGAGAAGATGAGTTTTGCTTTTTTTGCTTTTTTTCAAGAGTTCTCCCACTCTTCATAACAGCTGCAATTTCTCTGCCTGTGTCAGTCTGTACTCCAGAAGGTTTTCCTGAGCCATAATTGCTCAGTTGGATTTGCAATATCCTTCTGTCTCTAGAGTTTTCAACAAGACTCAGGGAATAATGGCCTAGGACAAGAAAAATGGGGAAACCTTGCAAGAGAGCAAGTACCTACAAATCAGATTCATATAGGTAAATCATGTCTATTCTGTCATAAGAAGCACAAAAAATCCTCAATGTTTGTATATTAGGAAAACAACCGAAACAGATGCATTTGGTGATGGAAGTAATGTGGGAGAGGGACTGTGAGAGGAACACAAGGAACAGTGGTGTCATATTTGATTTATGATTGCAGCAAAAAGGCATAATAAGACCCAAGGGGAAGGAGGAGAGTGGGAGCCTAGACAAAAAGAATGGAGGTCAGAGGATAAAGAGTCTGCAGAAAAGTACAGTTCCTATGTTCATTTTTCATCTGCTCTTTACTTAGGTGTATTCAAAGTCTCAGCAACCAGATCTGCTCTGAGTGGTGATGTTGGATCACATGAGCTCTGAATATCACTTCCAGCATAAATAATTTTATAATTATAATGAAGCAACTGTAAAAGTTATTATTTCTATGTTAAGAACATACTGCTTCTCTCTTCTGAGTTACTGGCTAGTGATAAACAATCCCATAATGTTTACCTAATAACTCTTCTCTTTCTTTTCAGGTTCAGGCAGCATGTTCAGATGTGCTTTCCATTCCGTTGAGCCCTGCCAAGTATGATTTTGTCCTCAGAAAAGCAATGTTAGCCAGAACCAAACTTAACCTGGTCTAGTGATATGATCTGATCCCATCTTGCAGCACCAGGATAAAAGACAGTTAAATGCAGACCCTATTTCCGTGTCACTAATGTTTGATTCATATTCTTGCACAGTTGCACAAGTTTCATGCTGAGGGGAGGTTGTGAATTCCAGCAATGTGGAACATCTTAATTTCTGGAAGTATGTTTAAATTCTCACCTAAATCCTTCTGAAAGTAAAGATTATGAAACTGCAACTTGGGACCATTATGGCAGACACTTTAAATTAATGTAACTGGCCGTGTTCTTAGTTCTTTTACATGAGCAGAATACAAAAATTGTCTTAAAAGGGGCATAAGTGCTTTTCAAGGGCACCCTGTGCTTGAAAAATATTTCCTTTGTCAGTGTGAACAAAGCTGATGGCATGGAAGGATTGAAAACACATAGGTCACAACAACCCCTTAGCTAGGGACTCAACTATTATCCTGAGAGGCATAGTTTAAAGTTGCAGGTGCAATAAAATGCTGATACAAAGCTCCCATTTAAGAAAAGTGGCATTTGGTCACTAGGGAAGTAGTTGGCCCTGTGGTGGATTTATTTTTCTGAAGTGACTGAATTTTTATCACTTTCTGTTTCATCTTGGAAAAGGGGGATAATGGTTCATGAAGGAGATAATGAAAACCATCTAGAGAGCCATCAGACAAAGAAACTTCTAGAAGCTGCATTAAAAAAAATTTCCGTGTCTGCTTGCCTCTTGTATGTGTGAATCACGGTTTTACCACCTCCTTTGAGAAATGACGGATTTAATACATGCTCCATCTAAGCAACCGAGGCACATGTAACACAGAAAGGTGTGGAGGGAGATTTCTTTGAAATAAAACTGCTCTGTAGAACAGAAAATATTTGATCATAAATTTCAAAGGCTTGTTTCAGCAGATAACACTTTCAGGCTTTGCAGGCAAAGTCTACTAGTAATCATTATTGTAAACATAATCAATATGATGTAGATATACGGAACTGAAAAAAAGTACAGTTACAGTTCAGATGCTTCTTTATTAATACATGCTAATATTTTCCTATATGCACTTGTTGTTTTTTAAGTTGAATAATTATGCAAGACAACTAAATTCAAACCTAGAGGATATCAGAAAATCTAGAAAAATTTTAAATACTCTAGCTCTTGAAATGAACGATTTCATTCCATGGAAGTAAGTAAAATCTTGAAATTGGAGAGCAAAATGTGACAAACACTCTAAAAAAGATACAATAAAATAAAATGCAAGTGACAAAAAAAAAGAAAAAAGAAATTTGGAAATGGAATGAATACAACGAAATGGATTGGGACAAAATGAGGTGCAGTGAAAGGGACCAAAATTTGCCAAAATTATACAAATTGAAATCTCGAAATCAGAGAACGAAGTGAAATGAGGAGACAGGAGAAGACACTGATGAAATGAAATGCCATTGAAAAAAAATTCTGAAAAGAAGTGAAAACAATAAAATGGCATGGGATGACATGAAGTGCAGGGAAATTGACCAAACCCTGCCGAACTGATCCTCATTGAAATCACAAGATTTCATTTATTTCAAAAAATGAAGAAACATTTTTAGCATTTCATTTCATCAGTTTCATCTCCTGTCTCTTCATTTGACTTCATTCTCTTATTTTGAGATTTCAATGCAAATAATTTTGGGAAGTTTCGGTGTTTTTCACTGCACCTTATGTCATCCCAATCCATTTGGTTGTAGTCACCCCATTTCCAAGTTTTCGGGTTTTTTTTTCCTTTGCATTTGATTTTATCATATCATCTTTCCAGATTGTGTGTGCAATTTCAATGAGGATAATTCAGCAAGGTTTGCTCCATTTCCCTGCACTTCATGTCATCCCATTCGATTTTATCGTTTTCACTTTGCTTCAGAATTTTTCTTCTTTTTTTCAATTGCATTTTATTTTATCATATCTCCTTTCCAGAGTGCTTGTCACACTTTCTTCTCTGATTTCAAGATTTCATTTCCTTTCATGAAATTCTAATGTCTCTCAAAGTAACAGATTTTGATTAAACTCTATTTAACTATTTAACTCAGATTAGTTTAAACTCTAATTTTGAGCCTAATAAACCATATTATTTCAAACTTCATCTGTAGTTTCCAAGTTAAATACCTACCTTTTGCAAAGAACCAGTAAATTCCTGATTTATTAAGAAAGAAATTTAGCATTCCTGATACTTCAGTTCCTAAAGCAAGTATTTGGATTTAGATGCTTGACAGAAACTTTATGTGAAAAGCTGGGAAACTGAACAGAGATGCTCAGTGTTCCATGTCTTTGTAAGGATGTACTGAGATTCCTAAGATCAATTTGGCTAGGGAGAGCACTGGATATTTTCAGCCTTGACTTCAGTAAGGCTTTCAACATTGTTTCTCAACAAATCCTCTTGGGCAAACTGCAGAAGTGTGGGTTGGATGAATGGACAGTGGAAGGGATTGAAAACTGGCTGAGTGATAGATCCCAGGGGGTCATGATCAGTGGCACAGCATCTAGTTGGAGATTTGTCACTAGAGGTGTCACCTCAGGGTCAATACTGGGCCCAGTAGTGTTTAACTTCATCCATGACTTGGCTGAAGGGGCAGATGTCTCCTCAGTAAGTCCCCTGATGACACGAAGCTGTGAGGAGTGGCCGATACCCCAGAGGCTGTGCAGCCCTTCAGAGGGACCTCAACAGGCTGGGGAGATGGGCAGAGAGGAACTTCTTGAAATTCAACAATGGCAAGTGCAGGGTCCTGCACCTGGGGAAGAATAACCCCAGGCACCAGCAGAGGCTGAGGGCTGACCTGCTGGAAAACAGCTCTGTGGAGAAGGACCTGGGGGTCCTGGTGGACAACAAGCTGTCCATGAGCCAGCAGTTATGTCTTGGGGGCCAAAAAGGCCAATTGTGTCATGAGGTGCATTAGGAAAAGCATTGCCAGCAGGTCCAGGGAGGTGATCCTGCCCCTGTGCTCAGCCCTAGTGAGGTGCATCTGGAGTGCTGTGTCCAGTTCTGGGCTCCTCAGCACAAGAGAGACATGGAGCTCCTGAAGTGATTCCATTGGAGAACAAAGATGATTAAGGGACTGGAGCATCTCTCCTTTGAGGAAAGGCTGAGGTAGCTGGGCCTGTTCAGCCTCGAGAATAGGCAACCAAGGGGGCACCTCATCAATGCCTGTAAATCTGAAGGAAGGGTGTCAAGAGGATAGATCCAGGTTCTTCTTGGTGGTGCCAAGCAACAGGGTAAGAGGCAGTGGGCAGAGACTGATGCACAGGAAATTTCCCCTAAACATGAGGAAGAACTTCTTTACAGTACAGGTGATGGAGCCCTGGAACAGATTTCCCAGAGAGGTTCTGGAGTCTCCCTTACCAGACATATTCAAGAACCATCTAGAAACAATCCTGTGCCATGTGCTTTGGGATGACCCTGCTTGAGCAGGGAGGCTGGACCAGATGACCCACTGCAGTCCCTTCCAACCCGACCCATTCTGTGATTCTGTAATTCTGACTGTGCTGTTTCTATAGCAACATTAATTTACATTGAAGTATTTGTTTAAAGCTTATAAGCAAGGATTAAGTCAATATTTTCCAGTGCTTTTCTTGTTGAACCTATGATAGACAGTGGGATTTTTTTTTTTTTAAGATAGTAACTAATAAATACATTCATGAGAATAGTAATTTTGCTTCTTTTGTTTCCTGCCTGCTTTGTTCTTAGATGATTTGCTACTACTGCTTATAAAGTAAAAGATTTCCCATGCTACAGAAATTGAGGCCTGAGATGTTTTCCCTGAAAGAAAAAAGCTAGGAAGCTGCAGGAGATGACAGTTTTCACCTTGGAGAAGTCCTGTTGTCTAAATTAAGTTTTCAAACAGAAGTAGTTCAGTTACACAAACGGCAATGTACTCATATTCACATCCTAAATGGTTGTTAATACAACTGTGATCTACTGAGGAGCCTTTTTTCCCACTGTAACATACCAAATTTAAATATTTGATGTGGCCATCCATTTGGAATCAAATACTGCTTTTACTTGGTAGTTTATCCAGCTACCTCAAAGAGCAAATTTCAAAGGGGAAGGAATAGCCACATTTCTTGTGATTATCTTCCTCCAGACCCTTGCATCTAACATGGGATCAGTGAGATTGTGGGCGTAACATTGGAAGTTCACAGTTCATGGTGTGGTGGCAAAACCATGGATTAGGGAAGAGGCTGGATCTCTGTTAGCTTTCTTGGGGAAGCTGTGTGTGCAGTGACAGTGTGTGTGCTGGCCGTGTTCCTCTGAGCAAGCGAGAGAACAAGTCAGGTGAACTCTCATGCTTAGTATGTCCAGGACAGGAAAACCTGTAATCCCCAAAATGTGGCAGCAGGGAGTGATGACCTCACCACTGAGGAAGTGGAGAGAACAGCAGATATTTCTCCAAACCAGCTGCTGAGTGGGCAGAAAAACAACCTGAGAGAAAGAAGTTCTCATTCTTCAGTGTACAAGAGAGATGGTTATAGATTTTATTTATTTCTATCATCTTTAGTCTTGCTGGCTTCCTCACCCCACCCACCCCTCCCAAATTTAAATTTTCCCTTCACGTCATATTCTAATAAGACTTGGAATTTAAGCTTAAAAGCTTTTTCTTTGGAGGACTTATAATAGGAAAATCTTAGGCAGGTCCACCACATAGTTCCAGTCAATTCAAAGGCTTCTGTCTCTACATAACACAATATGTGGCTATTTGTGACCAGACATGAACAGTTTGGTGAATCTTAAACTTCAGGGAAGCATGTCTGACTTTATGTAATTTCTGTTCCCATTTAACAAAATTATGTGGCTTTAATTCAGGTTTACTAACATGCTTTCAGCTTGGTGGATATAATGTGAACTTGTACTTTAAGTATAGAAATAGTGCCTATCTTCAGGTCATTAAGAGATCTTTTTCCTCTTAAATCTGCCAAAGACTTGTGGGTGAAAACACACTCTTTTCTTTCACACTGCCTGGAGTTCTGAATTGCATGAAGCCACTGCATTGAACATTGGAGTAAAGTTGATTTGACAGTCAGCTGCAAGGGAAAACACAGTGGCCCAAATACTATACTGTTGAAATCAAGGATGCTTACATTGTGTTCATTTTTATAGCCATAGTTTTTACCTCCTCCAATCATCAGTGACTCCTCGAGGGAGTTCTATTTGAGGAAAAAGTCACGCTCTTTGAGGTCTTATTATCTAGAATTAGCTTTAAGTCAGAACAAGCCACCTGCAGCATGGCTACTCCAGAAAGTTCTCTGTGTGTTCATGTGAGAATAAAACACTTCATCAATTCAGCCTTGTTATTCCTTGGTAAACCACTTCTTTTTATAACGGTACCTGCAGAACACGGTGTTTGAAATTAACATTTAGAATTTTGAGCAGAGATCTCACAAAGCATTTCTCAGATGTTAATCTGCATGTGTCTGGAGATTAATTCTTTTTCTTGCTGTACAGGTAATCTTTCATGGAAAGTACAGAAATTAGAGATTTTAGGTTTTTTTAGACCTAACCTTACAACTCTTCCCTCTTTGCTTTAACATCTATCTTGCTGCTTTATGGTGCTCTTTATAGAGTGTCAACACAGTGTAAAGGAAATATCTGTCAGTGCTGCAGCATTTGCAATGCTTTCTCTAAACATGTTCCTGCAAATATATTTCGAGCCATGGAGTGAACTGTGAAGAAGAGTGTTTGTGGGTGCAAGGATGGCTGCGGCTTCATCCAAGCAGATGTTCTTCCTTGGGTATCCTGGAGTGGCCTAAACTGCTGCTTCAGGGCTCTACCAAGCAGCACTGATCAGAGGAGGCCGAAAGCGCTGTGGCCCTGAAGGGCTGAGTGCTTGACAGCATTGCTCTGGACATAAAGCCACTGACCCAGCCCTCTTCTCAGATATTTGCCAGCAAATGTGCACCGCCAGCTCTGTACAGGAGATAGTTACCAATAGTAACTACTGGCTGAATTACGGGACAGTTTAGGATGGAGGGGATATCTGGGAATCACCTAGTGCTTAAAGCAGGTCAGCTGGAGCAGGGTGCCCAGGACTGTTGGTCTACCCCAGGTTTTGGGGAAACCTAGCTGGGCTTTTAAATATCTCCATGAGTGGAGATTCCATAGCCTCCCTGGGAAACCTGTTCCCGTGTTTGACTGCCCTCAAAGTAAAAAGAGTGCGGGGGGTTATGTTCAGATGGAATGTCCTGTGTTTATGTTTTGATGTTTTTTTAAAAAAAACTGTGCCTCCTGTCCTGTTACTGGGCTCCATTGAGAAAAATCTACCTCCCTCTTCCTCATTCCCAACTTTCATTTGTACAGATTAATAAGGGTCCCTTGAGTCTGCTTTTGTCCAGGCTGAACAGTCCCAGCTCTCTCAGTCTTTCCTCATGCAGCAGATGCTTCAGTCCTGTAATCATCTTTGTGGCCCTTTGCTGGACTTGCTCCAGTAAGTCCATGTCTCCTGTTCTGAGGAGCCCTGCATCCTGTGTGTGGTCTCACCAGTACTGAGCAGGGAATGTGAATCACCTTGCTGAAATTGCTAGAAATGTGCTTCCTAATGCAGCTCAAGACACTGTTGGTATTCTTTGCTATGAGGATGAGACTTGGTTTGAGGCTAATAGACCTATTGTCATAAATGTGGTGGAAATATGGAAATATTGCACAAAAGTGCTAATATTCATAGTTACACATTTAGACAAAACTTGCCAGACCAGAATACCAGAGCAGTTGCCATGGAAAATCCATTGGTGCTTGTCTTTTCCTGCCTCTTTCCCACATGCTTCAGTCTTACGTTCATCAGCCTAAAGTCTAACACACTGTGATGTTGAAAACCCTTCTAAATGGAATATTCCCATTTGTGCTCTATTAAAATTGCCTTGATCAGGGCAGGAAGGAGTTAAAAGTCTTTTTCCTCTCACAATTAGATGGGATCTTAAAGAAAATTTCAAGTCCATCCCCCTGCCTAGAGCAATTGTTCATAGATGTGTCATTCCTGATGTGCTTTTCCAATATTTTTGTAAAGACTTCTAGAGATGGAGAGAGGAACATTTCCCCAGGCAATCTTTACCATTGATTCTTCAGAACCATTATGGCTACTGAGGCCCAGCATCTAATGAGATTTCTTTGACACATTTTAGGCCTTATTGTCTGTCCTACCAATGTCCTTCCTTGACATAAGACATCTTCATGTGTTTGTTTATGTTAACAGCATATGTTTATGCTTTATGTTCTCTTCCTTGATACTTTCTTTAAGCTAAACTGCAGGCAGGGTCCTAATTAGCTCTGAACTGATAGGCCCAGAGCTCCACCATGCTCATAGTACCTACAACAAGGCAGTATGACAGTGGTGATAAGACAGCAGACATTGCTTTTTACAAGCACCAAGCCCAACCTTTAGTGTCGCCTCAGTTGATTTTGCATTTGACAGCAGGACAGCATGTGATGAACAAAATTGCTCCTGGGTTTTTGAAGGCTATGTTAGAAAGCAGGGACATCACAAAGGAACTAGATTTCACATTATACATATATGAATTCAAATAATACAAGTAGAGCAATTACAAGACATAATCCAGCCAGCTGAAAAGCTGTATCTTAACTGTGCAGTTATAGCTGAGGTATTCCAGTCAACAAGCATTTAGCTAGAGGCAACTGTGCCTCAAAACAGAACATTTTCCAAAATTAGTTTTGAAAAATAGGCCCTTGGGAGGTACTTTTTTAGCTACTTCATGATTTAAATAAGGTGACTTGTAAAGGAACATCTATTGCCCCAAGATTTGCCAATACTCACAAAAGACAGAGATGCCCTAGTTAAGAATCCGGAGCCTTTGGCATATTATATGAGTTATACGTAATTTAACCTTTTAACAGCATATTTTAAGTCATACATATAAAAATATCTCTACAGTCACTGCAGAGCAATCATATTTCTTCTAAAGCTATCTTTAGACCTGTTTTTCTTTTATTCTGTTTTCTGTAGACACTAATCTAAGTATTGTTACAAAGGACCCCATTGGAAATCCATGGTGAGATTGTTTTCGCCAAATCATTAAAGCTTTCCCAGTAATTTTGGGTTTGGGATAAGATGGAGAGGTCTCCACCTTAAATCTTATGCATTTACCAGAAAGATGTGTGTACGTATCTTGAAAGACAGATGTATATATAGAGAAGAAAAACAAGCTTCCATGAAATACTGACTTTGGTGAATTTTTATAACCAGCTAAATGTTGAGAGTAGAGACCATCATGTACTTGTTCTCTCTCTGTAGATCATTATCCAGTTTATATATTCTAATCCTGACAGTGGGATTTTTTTCTTAAAGTTGGGGTTTACATGCTACAGGATGTGTTCCTATTAACATTTTAACTCAGATCAGGATCTTACTTTTGAATCCAATTAACCAACTGCCCCTGCTTGCTGTGCTTTGCCACTGGACATGCTGTATTCCTTTAAGATGACTAAATTAGGACATGCACACATAATGCTCTCTAACTATTAAGAGGAGTCTAACTTGACACCACATTAGAGTTGCCCTAAAATAAAATCCTTTGACATGCATATGAAGTGGATATCTGCACTAGCTCTTCTCTTCTACAGAACTGCTCAAGTTGAGCTATAATGCACAGATTCTACAGCTAATGTAGATATAGACAAATTTTGTCTAAATAAGTAATCCCTATGGAATATCTCTACCTCTTTGCATTTACCACTTATAATAGTGTGAAATAATTACCAGTTCTAGAAAGGATTTTCTTAATAGGAAGATAAAGAAATTCTTCTCTATTAAAGAACTGTAGGCCCAGAGAACATGATTTTGCTCTTAAAGAAGCTTTAAACACAAAATAAAAGATCATCCAACTGTACAAGACATAAAGGTGGGAGCTGGAAGTATTCTGAATAGCATTTACTGCAGATGCAAGTGTGTTTATTTCTCAAAATATAAATATGCTTTCAATGGAGAGAAATTTAAGGAATGAGAAATCTCAAAAAGCCAGTCATTTACTGATATTTGCCATATACATATATATATATGTATATATACACACACCTCAGCACTCTCTGGTTTCTCTGATTGGGTGTACATACTCTGTATATGTTTCCATGTTTCTGCCCTGCATATCAGTGGATGGTAAAATTTGAAGTTCTCCAGGAAAAAATTTAACAGCAAAAACATTTGGAATTCATTACATGAAATAGTGTTTTACCTTAAGAGAGGAAATGGATTAGGCATACATTTTCAGAAATTAGTCTCTGCCTTAGTCGTGATGTAATAACTTAGGCATCTTGAGTCAAACTATCTGAGATAACCTAACTTTGCATGTTAAGTTTCCTCTTCCAGATCAAATATGAGAATTGATTAGCTAATGCCTTGAAAAAATACATGGGATTTATTTTCTACCTTTCATTATTAGGAATTCCAACTATCCAAGATTATTTGTGAAATTCAGTGGGCTTTGTCAGTATCTAATGAAGTTGAAGAACTTATTACTCTGTCATAACTCCAAATCTACAAGCAATACTGGTTCTTAATCACATCTCAGACATAATCTTTCCTAAAGCTGTAAAGGAATGCTAGTTAATGCATGACTCCTCCTCAAAGATCCTGCTCCAGATTCACTGTTGTTGCTCTCTTCTATCTCCTGCATCAACTAAGCTGTTTTGACTGCTCCAGCTGGCAGCACACAGGGGGTCAGCAGCTACTCCCCTTATTTTATGCTCTGGTCTCATTGTTTACTGAAGCAGCAATGACTAGCTTTAGAGAAATCTTCATTGCTGAAGGGAAGCTTCCCTCTCCTCCCCAGCAAGTCATGATAAAACATGGTTAGAAGGAAACTGGAGTACCTGACAGCAGGAAGTCTAAAATTTTGGATACAGAAAAAAATGAAAACCACTGGGTAACTTTTGGGGTAAAAGTCAAAAAAGACATATTACAATTAAAGAAAGGACTGAAATCAATCATATAGCACTAGCTATAGAATGTTACGGACATGTGTCATGTTTTTACACCAGCCAAGAGCCAAGCCCCAGGCAGCCACTTGCTCACTCCCCCACCAGCAGTATCAGGGAGAGAACCAAAGGATAAAAATAGAAAACCCATAAGTTGAGATTAAAGCTGCTTAATAGGGAAAGCAAAAGCCACACATCCAAGCAAAGCAAAACAAGGAATTCATTCACTGCTTCCCATGGGCAGGCAGCTGTTCAGTCATCTCCAGGAGAGCAGGGCCCGATCATGCATGAGGGTTATTTGGGAAGACAAACACCATCACTCCAAATGTCCCCCCCCTTTCTCCTTCTTCTCCGCACCTTATATATGAGCATGATGTTACATCATCTGGAATATCCCTTTGGTCATTTTGGGTCACCTGTCCTGGCTGTGTCTCCTCCCAACCTCCCATGTACCCTCAATTTCCTTGCCAGCATGGCCGTAAGAAAAACAGCAAAGGCCTTGGCTCTGTGCAAGCCCTGCTCAGCAATAACAAAAACATCTCTGTTATCAGCCCTGTGCTCAGCACAAATCCAAAACACAGCTCCATACCAGCCACTGTGAAGACAATTAACTCTACCCCAGCCAAAACCAGCACAACATGTAAGAGATGTTTATGGTTGTTAGCACAAGAAGGAGAAAAACATCAAAAAATTAGATTTACACTGAGCTTTTCATTTGGATATAGTCCATTTCAGTACTGTAGGATTATATGATAAAGCTTATCCGCACACTCACAGAGGAGCAGACAGACAATGGTAGGAGGGAAAGCCCAAATAATCCCCTGCCAAGCTGCTCCAAGGCAGACCCCACATGGGCCATCAGCCCACCTGCAGAAACCCAGAAGAGCACGGGGATACACAGGGAACCCAAATGAAGGCCTCCCAAGGAATGGCCACCTTGTCCAGGCCACCTCCCAGGTCTGTCCCAGGGGAGACATCATCTCCAGCAACCAGGTGGGAAACCAGTCCCCATGAGTCATCAGGAGCAGCAGTCCAGTCATCTTTCAGACTAAGCAAGTGGATGCCTGTAGATACAGATATAGATTAGATATAGATAAATATA
>VWZT01006840.1:467143-483109 GCA_013397055.1 Pachycephala philippinensis
ATATAGATGATATAGATATAGATATAGATATAGATATAGATATAGATATAGATGTAGATATAGATATAGATAGATATAGATTAGATATAGATGTAGATGTAGATATAGATGTAGATATAGATTAGATATAGATGTAGATAGGTGGATGGATGGGTGTATGTACAATATTGTAACAAATGGGTCTCCATCCTGCCTAGCCCCTGAGGAAAGCAGGATGAGGCCACTGGTTCTGTCTATGTCCCTGTGGGTACTCCAAGTTTCTCTCTGTGATCTGTGTGGACAACCACACTGACGTGTATATGTAGGGTATATGTGGGCTTTTGTGCGTGTGTCTCCTGGGAGCACATCTTCTGTATCAATACTGGTAGATCCAGGCACATAGAGCACCAGCAGCCTTCTTCCTCTTGGATCCAGCATGATACATATACCTCTAACAAATACCTTTTCTTATTTCAGCTGACGTCAATACAAAAGTTAGCTAATGAATAGTTAGAGTGCTCTCAAAGGTATTATTCATGCAAAATATTCAATTAAAAACCTGATGTTTTTGTTTAATCTGAGATAATTTAGCATCTTAAAAAAATATTTTAAAATATTTTTTTAGGAAGTGCCTTGATCGTTAGCTTTCAGGAGAGTACCAAAGAAACAGAAAGGAGGTATGGCTTTTTAGTTAGATCTTGTCCTTAAAGTTGATACGTTTTGATAAAGCTGCTCCAACTTTGGACAAGGTTTCTCTGAAAAAATTAATAATAGAAATGCATATTGTTGAAGGGTAGTTCCTGGAAATATACAATTCCTGAAAATTTACATCTCATTGAAAGAGCTGAAAAAAACCCGTCAGGCTGATTTCAAAGCTTTTGCAGGAGTGATATCCCAGAGAAGACGGGTGAAGGATGCAATCAGTCAGAGTTACCCTTACTTACTGTTTTACAGTAAGTTTTGGTTCCAGGTACAGTGAGGAATGCAATCTGAGTGCTTTCATCACCAGATTGTCAGTATTTTTAGCATATCAAAATGGATGTGGAGGAATATGTAATGTAACTCTCACCGTTACTTTCACTAAATATGTAGAACAATATGTAGCAGGTAGTCTTTGAACACCTTTTTTTTAATGCATAGTATCAATTTTATTGCATAACCTATAATCTATAGTAGTAAAACCATCTCTCTGTCATAGACAGAGCTTGTAAAGAAATAGTCCATTTAAGGTAATTAAAGTTTACTCTTTTCAGTCTTCCTTTTAGAAGAGTACATAAAATAAGGACAGATATCACGAGTAGATTAAGAAAACAACCACTCCTATCTGGAAACCTATTTTAGTTTAAAGTTTATTGATGAAGTCACTGCAGCTTCACTAAATTTATTTGTAATCAAAAATGAGCAGATATATATATGTATATATAATAGGTGTGTAAGTGTTTTCAGGATAGGTATTCAAGTCATTTCTGAGCTCCTCAGTATGGATTCACTGCTTACAGGAGTCTGTAGTAAAATGATGTGTTTGAAATTGGTTTTATCAGCACTGCAAGGTACAGCTCCCTCTCTTCAAGCTGGCAATTATTTTTAGTTACCCGTACCCATATCAAGAGAATTTTAGTTTTGTAACAAGTACAAGCAAGGAAAATCAGGCCCTGAGGATCTTCCCTTGGCTGAAGTATATAATGTCTGGATGTGCTGATATATAATAGCTACTTCCTAATAGTGACCTTGTATTTAACATGAGAAGAGAAAATGTGATAGCGAGTAGAAACTGTATACTAACTTTTTTTTCAAAATCAACTTTTTGAGAAGGATAAATTCAGTTAAGCTCTAATAAGAGTGTAACTAAAATAGATTTCATTTAAGTCAAATGAGTAATATGGTTGGTGTAAAAGATGATGGTCCAAATACATGCACAATTATATATTACTAAATACAGTTAATAAAACACATGGATAATGAATGACTAAAGGAGAAAGATATATTTAAACGTAATTCTTTCAAATTATTTTTCCCAGACTGATGTTCGCTAGGTCTGCTCTTTGTGTTCTACCAAACCAAAGCAGTAGACAGACTGGGAAAGTGGAAATGGATAAAAACCACAGGTTGATTTGGGATGGTGTTCTGTGCTTTTCTCCTGTGCTGTTAGTAGCAGAATGCGAAGCATGGTTTGGTTTGGAAGTTCCCTCCAAGTACCTCCAATGAAACTCATATGGTCCAAGGAAAGAAAAAGGTAGAAAGAAAAGGGTAGAAAGACAAGAATAAATAAATACGTAAAATATGAGGGAAAGTAATACCATGGTAATGTGACCTGCATTCCAGAAGAGAGTCTGCTAGTAGTCCTCAAACGAATTGAGCAGGATTTAAATGATGTACTACTGCTTGTCCATAATTTTACCTGTTTTCCATGTAGGGTTTCAAATTCTTCCTATGTGCTATGTGTTTGCCTTGTGACTTCTAATAGAAGGAACAAGATAAGAGGGTATAATTGGTTCATCCCCTATGAGCTGGATTTTGAAAGAAGAAGAAGGTATTATTAACTTGGAGTTTAAGGAGAAAATGAGAAGAGAAAGAATAGATGGTAGTTTGAAGCTTGAAAAAGTAGGAAAAGGGGAACAGAACTGAGGGAATAAAGTCTTTCTTGTAACTGCTTCTCATTATATCTTGCAAAAAAAAAAATGTTAGGATTCGTATTGTACCAGATCTCAACTTCACAATTTTGCAGTAAGATCAGAATCACCCTGTGATTTCAGGAAGGAAATCTATTAATGTCTCCCAAAATGGATGGCAAGTAACAATATTTCTGGTTAAAAATCAATGACACTATACTGTGTATTACAGTAGTCTATATCATCATCCACTTCTTAACATCCATAAATGCTGAAATTAAATGACTTGTACCCATCTTACAAGAATTTTTGCCTGTTGTAGACTACACACAAATCTCTTAACTTTCCAGGTGTTGTCATGAATCTTGCATGTGATCAGAAAATCTCAGGGATCTGTCATCTCCTGTGATATTTTTTGCTAGGAGCCAGCCCTCCAGAAATGGCACAATATCAACATGCTTGGTTTTACTGTTTATAGTCTAACCTTTACATTTTTAGATATGCGTACTGGTATTGCTTACACATGTCCTTATGTCCCCAAGGACATTTCATGTTGAAGGGTTATTGCATATGAATTATTTTACCTTATGGCCCAAATCTGTCTCATTGCTGACATGTCTTTAGTGTTAGAACCTGCCCTTTTTTTTGGCCCATATTGAGAATATAGTAATCCCAAAGGGTGCATGTTATCACAATGCCTTCATAAGCCCGACCAGACTCCCTTATCTTAAATCCATTTGGCCCATTGCTTACGTTATGCAGTTATAGAAACCCATATTTGGTTCCAGGAAGGGTATTAGCACTGTACTGCATTAACCTGTGATTTTCCAACCTTGATCAGACCCAGCCCAAGAACCTGAGAAGGTTTTTAATGGAGCTGCATTATCAAAACCATAGCAAAAGTCTTTATCTCCTTGCTTAAAAGTACATAATTTCTCTACCGCTTTAGAGGAGTCAATTTTTCAATAACTCTCTTGCCAGTTCGTGTATTACTTCTGTGTATTCTAGGCAAAGTCATTGTCTTTTTTCTCTCCTGTTATAAATGAAAATTCCACACTTTCTTTTTATCTGTGTTTTTCTCCACATACTTTAATCTGCAAAGATCCTTTCAGATCTGCAAAATCTCATGCACCTGTCACATCAAATGACTTCTGTTTGTTTTGTTGGGTTTTTTTTTAATAACTTGAATACCCTTGACACATGAATTGCAGAAATGAATACAGGAAGGGCTATGCCGTTTTCATTCAACAATTCCCATTCCTACCTCCCAGGGTGATAATGTACTTTGATATCAAACTTGAATCCTTTTTTTTTTCCTCTACCAAATGCTCTTATTACTGAACCTGATATGCTTGTACTTTGGGACACCAAAAGACTTGCTA
This sequence comes from Pachycephala philippinensis, assembly GCA_013397055.1. NCBI lineage: Eukaryota > Metazoa > Chordata > Aves > Passeriformes > Pachycephala > Pachycephala philippinensis. The sequence continues at coordinate 471,114 of VWZT01006840.1, forward strand.
ATCCTGTTCATCCTTTATTTCTTGGGACTTGAAAGATCTTTAAATGTGCAAAATATAGTATTATCTTGTTTATTTGAATTAAATCTGTGAAATTAAAATAGTTCTAAGTGATGAGCTTTAATAATGGACAAGCTCTAAATGATTTGGTTCAATTTGCATAAGCCCCTAGAAGCTTTTGGACACCCGTTCAAGTTTAAATTCTGTGATTATGAAATGGGAAGCTCTTACAAGAAAAGGTGTTGGCACATGCTTGAAGCCATTCTTCTTTGAGCTAAGCTGCTTCCAGCAAGAAGCACTATTTAATGAGCATTTCTGTTGTTGAAACAAGACTGTAACATTCTGTTTTTTCCCAAGTGGTACAGGGTTTCCACTTTCATAGGAATTGGGGCCTAAAGTCCCAGCACAATTTTGAAAAGACAGAATTTTGAAGGGACATAAACCTAAAGAAAATGACCAAAATTTCTACTTTCTCAAATGTCTGAATTGGTAGGTAGGAACTTCCTACCCTGGTCACTGAATTGGATAAAAGCTGTTAGCCCTGATATATTTTTTTTTAATTTTAACCAAATACAAATTTGCCTTTATATTTTAAATGCATATATAATATGTAAGAAAATGGGGACATTGGAGGGGAAGAGTGTAGTATTTTTAAGGGATGACAGCAATGAGAAAAAATCTAGAAGTCTTCAGATAATGACGCTTCAAGTTCTCTATATAATCAGGTTCTGTTTGTTTGTCCTTCTCTAGATTCCTTGTGGGCTATGGGCATCTTCGAACACTTCCTGAATCTTCTTCCAAATCTCTCTGCTCTTGCCTTTATATTGGGGGTATGTCATATCAATTCCTATGTTGTTCCTAAGTTTCAGATATTCAAGCACGGAGCAGGGGTTATTTAGTTTCTATTTTAACAAACATATCCTCAAAAATTTCCTTTTCCACTTAAATAGATGTGTGGGATGTATAGTGTGTTCTTGAAGGAAGGAAGAAAAAACAAGGGAAGAAAAAAAAAAAAAGGCATGAAGGACTGGGAGTTTCTGTCAAACCAGAAACCGTTCTTTGTTACTTTATCCCATACTGGAGGTTGCAACATCTCACAAGTCAAAGATGTTAAGACTTGAAGATGATTCAGTCTATGTGGAGCACGGAGCCGCTGAAAGTCCAGCTTACCAAGATTTCACTGACACCTGCGTGTTTGCTGCACACAAGAGCAGTCACTGGGGCAGCAGAGGCAAACATGCCATTTCTGGTGTGATATCTGTCTGGCTTTATCCTGTGTGAGCTGCTTTTCTATGGAGCTAAGGGATTTTTTTAAAGGTAAGACATTTTTCGATAGAAAATAAGCTGGAAAATTCTCAAGAAATTTTGCTCAGGTCAAGCTGTCTTTAGCAGAAAAATTTAGCTAGGGTCCTGAGGAAAAGCAGAGACAACATTCATAAATAATAAAAACCACACATTCCACATCAATATAATATATACAGAAGTCCCCAAATCCCCCATAACTAGAAGATCGGTTAGTTTTTCCGTATTATAAAGATTACATCTATTCATGCAGTTTATGGAGAATTTATTCAATGATTCCTCTGTAGTTTGGGAGGTAAGATTCTTCTCACTTGTTCCTTTGCAAGTGACTGTGTCCAGTTACTAAATGTTGTGAAATTTTTGTATGTGTGCCTAAATATCCCAAGTGTAAATAATACACATTATTTCATTTTCATTCTATTGAAACTCCTACTAGGCTTGATACTTACAGGAGTTTAGGCTTCAAAACAAGTTCAGATCAGGAACTGTTGTGTTTAATTGCTCTTTGACGGCCTCTGCTGTCCTGATGTAGAAAGAGGTGAATTAGAAGTGATGTTAGTGAGTGAGCCAGCTCAGGGATGAGTGGCATGTATGTGTGTTGCTCATCCTCTCTCTACTGTGGTATAGAGGTGGCATTTAATAAACCTAGAGCAGTAGTGTCATAGTTGTGGAGGGAAAAAAATTCTGAGTGAATCCCAGCAGCCTGCCTGGCTGGGCTGGATCAGATCCAGATGTGGATGCAGAGTTTACACAAAGCCAAACCAACAGAGTGATATTCAAATTTTTAGTTCTCTCTGTAAGCCAATTGCTGTCTCACTTTTCACCAGCAGTAAGAGTCATGAAGCAGATTATAGCTGTTTTCAGGAGCATTATCTGTTCCACAGATTTTTATTTGATAGTAAACTGATGCAGTTTGTTTGTATGTAATATCCACGAGCATTGAGAAGTGCACTGATGCTAAAGAGCTACTCATCCACTCAGTATGGCCTCCTGGACTAGGGTCCTTTCCTTTCTGGCTTGCTACTCACAACCAACCACAGAATCCTAGAATATGCTGAGTTATAAGGGACCCACAAGGATCATCAAATCCAACTCCTGCCCCTGCATAGGACAAACCCCAAAATCACACCATGTGTCTGAGGATGTTGTTCAATAAATAACATCTTATTTAATTTCATTCAAAGTGGTTTTCTCTCACTTGGCCTTCACATGGTCTCCAAGATCTTTCTTTTCATTTGAAAACAAAATAGGGATTAGAAGAACTGTGACAAAGTTTTCAACATCTAGAATTAAGTTCCCTGTAGTGACTTAAAATGCTGTACTTCAGAGATGAGAGAAAAGTAGATTTCAGTTCTAGGGCTTTAAAGCACACAAATAAAATTAAAATATCAGTCTAGACTTCCTAAATTACAATTATTTTTTTTCGGGGTGACCAGAAGACCCAGAGCAACATTCACTTTAGTAAATGTATTTCAGTTAATATTTAACAGTTGGTGTGTATGGGAACTGAGATTAATCGGGGAAAAAAAAAAAAAGGAAAGGGAAAAAAAAAGGAAAGATAAACAAAGAGCAAAACAAACCTTTTTGTTTTGCACTTTTTGTCCTTGATTGACTCTGTTGGTTGCCTCTGTTGTTAACATGCACTCTCTGATCCTGTTTGAGTCTGCTCTTGATTGAGTCTGTTCTTACAGTCCAATATCAATATCACATTGATATTGTCATACTCACCTCTAAGGAACAGCAATACACTGAGGATTACTTGTGTGCCTGCCACTGGGAGAAGCATCTCATCTGAGGAAGGACTTACTTTCCAGTCCTTCACTCACTGAGAATTGAATGTTTCAAGCTTAGTAATTTTGATCGGATTAGCAGTTCAGGTGCTCAGATCAGTGGTTTTAAAGAAGCCCATTTTTCAGAAAGTGCTGAAAATGTGAACCCTGGGGATTTTTTTCAAGGGCAAAAATGTGTTGCCAAAATTATGGCAAGTGGAATTGCTGCTGACTTGGTTTTGGGGGGTTTGTTTGGTATTTTAATGCCAACTTTTTTTGGCCAGCAGTCTCTGTCAGGTGCAGAAGAGAGAAAAAATAAATGTCCTAGTGAGGGAGTTGTGCTTTTTTGTTTCTACATGTTTATCCAACATAATCCCCTCAAATTGCAACACATTACAAACTAATGCTTCTAGAACTTCTGACAATGTTTTCCAATTCAATGGTGTGTGGAACAGCATTGGCCTACTATAAGAGAGTCAAATCATCTGCAGAACTGTTAGGTTTATTTTATTATTAATGAGATTCCTAGGTTTCTGATTCCTATGGAAAATGTTTACAAAGATCTGTTAGAGATAGTAAAGACCTGTGAATTTTGAAAGAAAGGGATTTTGAGGGGGTTGGATAGTACATATCCAAGTCCTTCTTTGTCCTCCAGTGCATTCAAAATGTGAATTTGCCAGCTATTTTTAACCCTTCCCTCCTTCCTGTGAGTGTTTCCATATTATGAATAATTTAATTTCTCCCCTGATTAGTCATCTATATTTTCAGCTCATCCAAGTTGCTTTATGAGCTTAATAAACGCATTGTTCATTTTATACTCTGCAAAAGGAACTAGCCATGATGCCTGCAAGCTCAAATACCTCGAAGGGAGTTTCTTTCATGTTCCCAGTTAATTAAGAGATCTAGTAGACTTGACAAGTTTCACTCATTTGGCAGGAGAAGCTTTTATTTTTGCATGAATTTGAAGTTGTTTCTTAAATAACTTACTTATCTGTGTCCCGGAGACATTTTTCCACACTCTTATTTCTTTGAAATGTTTCATACAAACTGTCATTGCTTGACAGCCCTGCATCCTTTACTCTGTCTCATCCACAAGCACAAGTAACTGTGTCCCTGATGAGAAGGAAGCCTATTTTTACTTGCACTGCTTAAAAAAAAATCCTAGACTGATCATCCAAAGATGTATTTAATTTGTGGAAATTATCATATAATAATAAAGATCTTTAGCAGCAGAGACTCTTTAATTTAGTTACCTTAATATAACTGAGCAGTAATTTAATTGAAACTAATGTTATTTCTGATTTACCTTCATTGCAGCTTTGATATAACTCTGCTGCAGCATTGCCTTTTTGTCTGAACAGGCCACTAATAAAGCACAACAAAACAGTGACTTAGATAAATTCTCTATTGTGTCAATGTAGCTTGTCTGTTGTTACCCAGTGTATTATTTGGGGAAGAAAAATATATAGATCCTATACAAACAATGAAAAAATTTGTATTGGTAAATCATTTGTAGAATTCAACCAAAAAGTGTTTGGTTAGACAGGTTGCAATTACCTCTTCATTAAGCATCCTGTGGCACCCATGTGCTTCACATAATTCCAAGATGCCCTTGCTGGGATTGCTCACAAATACTTAGCAACAGCCATGAGGGAGTACTCACGGAGACAACTTCACTTTCAGTGTGGTGGATGTGCCTTTCATCCCTGGAGTGATGGAAACATTGTGTATTTCCACAGTACACTTGCAGGGCTACACACAAACTGGATATTATAAACAGTTTTACTTGCTGGCTCATGGCACTGCAAATGATCTAAGACCCTCAAGCCTCTGTCCTTCAAGAGAATCACTCTGAATGCAGGGCCAGTAGGAAAATAATGCTGATCCATCTCATTTGCATAAAGGTTGCTATATTCAATAATGCTGATCCATCTCGTTTGCTTAACGGATGTTACATCCTCAGTGAAAAATATCACATGGCTGTGGATAGCTCTGAACTTGCTTTAATTATATCCATCCTATCCTGCATCTGCTCAGTCTGGGTCAGTGCTGCAATGTCAGTCCAAATATGGGGAGCTGGAGCAGAAAGAACGTATGCACAAACATGATTCTCAAAATTCAGGTATATCTAACAAAATGAAGACTCCACAATAACCTTGAAGATGTTTTTTTTCTTGATGGCTTAGTTTAGATAAGATCAATCTTATTACCAGCACTTTACTGGGTGACTATTTCTATTTTAATCTCTGTGACAAAGCATTAATTCTGCTTTGCACATTCCTGCAGTCTTGCGACATTCATTCCCCCAGTTCTGCAACATTCATTTCCCCAAATTCCACATGCTAGAAACACGACAAAAGGAGCTTGTTTTATTGTGTCAATGTATTGTTAAAATTGTAGGGTTTATTTTTTTCTTCTTTTTAAATTTTTTTTAATCAACAGACAGATAATACGGGTTTTGGGATCATTCTGTAATCCTGTAACAGCATTGTTTTGTCTTATTTACAATTGCTGAAGTATCTCTTCAGTCAGTTTAACATTATGAATTGTAACATTGCTTCAGAAATGTTTTAGTATTTGTTGACATTTTTTGGAGCAATCTCCATTATAAAGATAAATTAATACAGTAATGGCTGAGTTTATTGTGAATTGCAGAGATGGTGAGAACAATACCCACATTAATTTTTCACAGTATTACCTTCCCCAAAGAGTTAGCAAGATCTAAATTTACATCATTAAATAGTTCACACCCCATCTGAATGACCATAACAAGCAATTCTAGAATCCTCTTGCTTCTGAGAAATAATGCATTTTTATGAGTGTAACACTTTCACATTCAATTCCTTCATAAAGTACTTCACTTCATAAAACACTAGTGTTTTGCTTCATAAGGCATTTCTTCACAGTCCACGTGAAAGCAGTCTACTTTTGTCTATATTATGAGCTGAGAGAGACCTTGAGAAAAGTTTTATGATTTTTCAAGGCCCATGACATGGATACTTTCCGTACCACTGTTCAGCCACTGTCTCACCTATTCAAAATATAAAGCATTTTATTTTGCTGCTGAAAAATCAAGAAATTAACACAGGCAAAATTAAATATTTTAATTGAACTCTTTGAGTTTTAAACTGTATTGGAAAAATTTTTTAAATAATTATTGCAATGGTACTGTTAACAATTTCTAAAAGTACAAAATCAGTTGATTTTAAGTAACCAGGCTGAACTACTAGGATGCTTTAAATGGCATGACCAGACTTAAAAGGTTAATTAAGGTTAAAACACTCTTATCTATCTGTGCATTTCCTTTATGACTTACGTGAACCATATACCTTTTTTTCTCTCGTATTCTCTTTGAAAGTGCTTATTAAGTTTTGATGCTGGATCTTCTTTACCAAGATTCTCTGTAAGAATAAATTCAGCAGAGGGTGTGGTAGAGGAAAAGACCTGAGCATGCTTTGTGTCAAACATTCTGAATATTGCTACAGGAAACATGTGATTGGATGAGAGGGACCCACAGAGGTGGGGCAGTGCTGTGCTGAGCCAGGTTCCTGCTCCACCTTGAGACTTGTGCTCAGCCTCCCCTGAGCTCACTTCCTGGAGAAGGGCTGCCTCTACATGCATGAAAAAAATGTGCAAAAAGTCTAATTTACTTAAGAGACATAAACCAGGTTAATTATAAAAGGAAATGGATTTGTCCCCATTGGGACAAATCTCTTGGACAGAGATTGGGTCCTCTCACTCCCTCTTCTCCTTACTTCTCTTCTCATCTTCTCTCCTCTCCTCTTTTCTCTTCTGTTCTCTTTGTCTTGCAACCCGAGCTCTGGACCATCCACACGGCAGCACCAATGCGGGATCCAGGGACTGGTGATATTCCTTGCTTTCTTCACTTGGTTTGCCTGGGCAAAACATGGCTGTCGTATTCTATCCCACAATCCTTATTGAAGTTTCCTGGGGGAGGTGAGAGCTTGTGGAGGTAGTGTGGCTTGTGAACCAGCACCTTTAAGGTGTTTGTTGTGGGACTTTTGAAGTGCGCTGTACAAAATTAAGGTCTTGTTAGCCTCCTCTCTCGTAGAAGTGTATTGTAGGAATTTAGGGAATGTTAGCCAATACCTTTCAAACCTAAACATTGGGCTGATTACTGGAGTTGTAGACAACTGTGCAATAAAACGTAAGAGTTGTCTGACACACGTCTGGTGTCCTTGTTCAGCCTGACAAGAATTTATAACAAACATCACATCCCCTATTGTTGAGTCATGACAGGTATCAAGTCAGTTTTCATATTATAGAATGGCTTGGGTTGAAGGGAACTTAAAGATCATCTAGTCCAAATCCCTCTGCTGTGGGCAAGGACACCTTCCACTAGACCAGGTTCCTCAGAGCTCCATTCAACAGTTCCAGGAACAAGGCATCCACAACTTCTCTGGGCAACCTGCTGCAGTGTCTCACCACTGTCACAGTAGAGAATTTCTTCCTAATATCTAATCTAAACCTACTTTCTTTCAGTTGGAAATTATCCCCCCGTGTCCTGTCACTTTTACATGCTCTTGTAAAAAGTCCCTCTCCATCTTTCTTGTAGGCTCCCTTCAAGTACTGGAAGGCCACAATTAGGTCACCCTTAAGCCTTCTCTTTTCCAGCCTAAGCAATCCCAATTCTCTCAGCCTTTACTCATAGGAGAGGTGCTCCATCTCTCTGATCATCTTGGTGGCCTCCTCTGGACTTCCTCCAACAGGTCCCTGTCCTCCCTGTGCTGGGGCCCCAGAGCTGGATGCAGCACTGCAGGTGGGGTCTCAGCAGAGCAGAGCAGAGGGGCAGAATCCCCTCCCTCCCCTGTTGCCCATGCTGCTTTGGATGCAGCCCAGGACACGTTTGGCTTTCTGGGCTGTGAGTGCCCATGGCTGGGTCATGTCCAGCCCTCTCAACCACCAGCACGCCCAAGTCCTTCTGGGCAGGGCTGCTCTCCATCTGTTCATCCTCCAGCCTGTGTTGGTACTAGATATGGTCTCTTATATCAAAAAAGAAGAAAATTAAGAGCCTTTAAAATTATATTTGGGGGAGCACTAAATGTAGAGAGAGGTCATCACAGAGTACCCAAGTTGCATATAAAGTTTAGCAAGAGTAGATATGTAACTTATCAGCTAATCTTTTAGTCTTCATAACCCAAAGAAAAACTCGAAGGGATGAAAAGGAGACCTACCTTTTCCATGTACATTGAATACATTTTGGTGGGCAAGAGCAGAAAAAGGTCTGAAAAGCCCTTAAGTTATTGACAATAATAGTCAGTCTGTCTTGGGTACGGAAGTATCTTGTCATGCACATTCTACGCTTCAGGGGAGGTTATGCTTGTGCTTCACTGAAAAAGTATTAGCAGAATATAGTGCATCTTTCATCTAAGTTTTTTTTTAATGAAAGAGGTTTCCAGATTTGGGATGGAAATTGAAGAGCAAAGAAGGCAAATTTGTCCCAAATAGATGCATTCAAACTTCTTTCACATGACCCAGAAGGAGTACTATGGCTACAGCAACTTGCTTCCTGTAAAGCTTTTAAATGAAAAGTTCTTTAATGAGGCCAGGATTTGTTCTTGCATGAGTGAGAGTTTTCCCAGTATTTTCAATGTGAACAGGATTTGAGTCATTTCCTCACTAAATGGCAATGATGAAAATTAAGTGAATAGGTCTCATGATCTCCTATTTGCCAGTATCTGAGTACCTAATTGATTCAGATTCTGAATACATAATTGTAAGCTTGTGGAACATAGTAGGGTGTATAAATCTGCTCATCTCAAATGACCTAAAGTCAACGTGAGCAGTGTTGTCTGAATTCTTAAGGCCAGCTGTGCTCTACAGTTATTAATGACCATGTTCCTCAGTTTGCAGTGTTGGACTAATTGTTTATCAGATGTGAATTCAGATACAAGAAAATGTGGGAGGATTGAGAAGGACAATTTATGGCTAACTTCAGGAAATATATTGTTTATGTTCTTATACCTGAATGTGTCTTCTTATGTTTCAGGTGGTTATTGGTCAAGTTCTGACCTTTGTTGTACAGGTACAGCTCAGTCAACATAAATTAGCTAAGACTGTAGTCAGCTGTATGGTGTGTGTTTTATTGTATGGTGATGTATCACATACAGCCTTGCACCCTTCTGTTTCTGGTGTGCCATGAATATTTCCATAACATGGGCATGATTCAAGAACACATTCCTGTTAAGGATTAGTTTCCCACAAAGGGTAGTTAATGCTATCCATTTATATTGCATTTTGGAAGGGAATTGTAGGTACTCAGCGTCTTTTTAAAAAATGAGGTCTTTATAGGCAAATACGTCTTAATACAAGCATTTAACTGCAGGTACTGTGTCTTGCAGCTTTGGGTCTTGGCACATTGCTGTCGCTTTTATAACAGATGGTTCGTCCCTGAACACCTAAAACTCTGAGGTTTTGAGCAGCACTGACGGAATACTTTATGAAGTTAGGAGTATCAATTAAAACATGCAAAAAAAAAAAAAATAAACTGCCTATATATGTTCTCACAGTTTAGAAGACACAGTCCCAGAGAAAGGTTATGAAACAATAAATCTTGTTTACCAAGAAACACAGCCACATGTGGAAAACCCAATAATAATCAATTTTGGTCTGTTTTAGCCTCAAGGAAAAAATATTTTTTCATAACTGTTATTACGTTTCCATGTTCCCCATCATACACACAGAAACCAAAATAATATTTTCCTTCTGTCTATTTTTTTCAATTCTGGTAAGCACTTCCACACTCTGTTGATTGAGGATTAATTATGCCCCATGAAGTTATGATTGTAAATGCTGTGTTCCATGTGTATGAATTCAATCTAGAAACTTTTTCTTTGCGTAAGATCAGGTATGGTTTCCTTTTTTTTTCCCATTTGTTCACACCAAAAAAAAAAAAAAAAAAAAAAAAAAAAAAAAAAGAAAAAAAAATTGCTGTATTTTTTTTGCTTAGTCAGCTTATGATTTCTCAGCCTAGAGAGATCAGTCTACTTCATACTTCACAAAAAAAATCCAAACAGAACATATCCATGGTATAAATTTTAGATCAGTGATGCTGGAGAGCTCAGGCTCTCGTTTAAATTAAAAAAAAATAAATTAATATTGATGTACATGAGATGAAAAGATTTTGATCTGACAGTATCAAAGAAGCCTCAGATTTCCAGCAAAGCCCTGGAGGCTCATAATAAAAGATATTGCTTTTTTTTCCCCCTCTCCTGAAATAGGCATATTCTTCATACTAATTATATTTTAAAATGTTCAATAAATCCAACAGCAGCTAGTACACAAAGTCTTATGACATAGGCTGGACTGGAACAATTTTAAAAGGCTAGATTGTATGTTTTAAGTAGCTTGTGAGAAATTTCTGTAGTCCTCAATTTTTTTACTGGGTATTCTGTCTGGTGTTAAAAAAAAAAGGAGTCTTGGGAGACTTTTTAGCAGTAAATTTAGAGAGTCATTAAACTTCATTCTATTCTCTTAAAGGGGGAAGAAACTGACCCGAATTAATTTTGACCTAAGGCAACCTTACCAAGGCTCAGGGTACTTGGGAACGGTGAGGAACCTAATGAAGAAGAATGCATTATAGATCACAAAGTGATTTTTTTCCAAAATCTTCCTAAGTCTAGGTACCTGTTCAACTTCAAAGACTGTCTGTCTTTGAGAAAAGGAACCAGGACTTTATAATTGAAACTTGGGAACTAGTATTTTTGTCTCTAGGAATCTTGAAGAAAGGGAAACTGGCAATGGTTCTGAAGGTCTAGCTGCAAGATTTAATTTCTTGGAAAAAATAACAGACAGTGTGTAAAACGAGGAAAGATCCTGGCATGGAAATGCAGGTACCAAAATAATGGTATCCTACTGGGCCCAAGGTGAAGACAACACACAGGCCAAGGGTGTTCCAGGAACCTTGTAGTTGCACAGCCTTGTTCTGGCCCTATCTGGTTATTGTGGACTGATAAATGTCAAAGAAAGAAACTTGATAATATCTGTGTATTGATTATAGCCGTTCATAAAATTATGCCAGAAAAAAAAAAAAAGAAAAACCTTATTTGGTATATTCATTCAGGGGGAAGCAAAGTCTCGGTATTCCACAGCTTTGTTCCTGCGTTTGAAAAAATAGTGATAAAACTGTTGCTCTCTGACCAGGCGAAGTATCAGCCACTTAATATGTTTCTCTTTGGTTGTATGTATTTCTTAAACATTACTATAGGTAAAGACGACAAAGATTTTTGTTTCATTAAAATTAATAACTTTGCCTCCAGCTTTCAGACCTCAGGTCATGATACCAAAAATCCAAAGAATGCAATCCGCTTCTGCCTTGAAACAGTTGCTAACAAAGGGTCACATTCTTTTTGGGAGTCTCATGGTGTTTTTAAACACTGCTGAGTTTAGTGAATGACGGGCGACTTTACATAGAAAGGTAATGGGAAAAAAAACCCCTTCTTCCTTCCACGTGACTTTCAAAACCCCGTAAAGAATAGTTCAAAGACTGGAATAGGTGGCAGATGTACTTGTGTGCCTTCCAGTACAGTTTCTAATGATTAGATAGCAGAGGAGACTACATTCGGGACTCTAGAACTCCTCCCCCGAAGACACTAGACTGAGTTGGGACTAATGACTAGCAGCTGTTAGAAGATGTTATTATGCCAGCTTAACAATGGCTTCTGAAAGGTCCAGGGAATCTTCACTCAATTACTGTATATTCATTTGACATTCCTCTGTTTTAAAATGACCTTTGCTTAAACCAATTTATGTCTTACTGAATTCTTGTTAGAGGCTCCCTGGAAGCGATTAGCTGGTATTTGCGAGTTCCAAACATTTGTTCTGTAGGAATTTAGTTATTTAGTTTTGTGTAACTCAGTATACAGTCGTTGTTGCATTGGTTTGGGCTTGGCTTCTTCCCCCCCCCCC
>VWZT01006840.1:483138-499541 GCA_013397055.1 Pachycephala philippinensis
CTTTATTATGTTTTTAATATTAATTGACTTTCTTTTGAGATTTATATAAGTCAGTTAAATACTTACAACTAATAGATATTGTATATTAATGTACAGACTTAAAATGAAGTGCTTAGAGACCAAGGTTTGGAGTGTAAAATTAGAATTTTCGTTGTATATAACATTAATGCTCTGACTTTGTCACTATTTGTTAACACAAAACCAGGTGTTTTCTTCCAGAAGCCAGTGTACTTCTTCAGGGGTTGTCACTATATTCATTGAACATTCAAGTTATCATGCAAATGTAACCCTTAATTTATTGGGCCTATTTAACCATGTGCAGAGGCTCTATAAGTGGAACGACACATTTGCAGTTTGTAAATGTACAGCAGTTATTCACTGGCTAGATACACAGAGCAGAAGCTAGGAGTAACTAGACTAAACATGAGTATGCTCAGCATCTCCAGTACAGGCATCTGATGAGTCTCTGCTGCCCAGATAAATATTATTGATGTGGGAAAGTGTCAGACCCTCCATGGTCCCTGGAACAGGCTTGTTCTTGATCCTTCTGAGTTCTCATTTTTTGACTCACTGGTTCTTTTCAGCACTTCAGGCCTTTCCATATTAACGTTTTTCTCTGATTCCCAAGCTGGTACTGATGCCCTAGGTTTTAGCTTTTATATTTTTCAGATCTCATATTTCCTAGTATGTAACTCTGAAACTTCATACAGCCTGTTAGCTACTGTCCTCTCATGCTGGTTAGACAGAACAAACCCTCTCTGGGCTCGAACTCAAGGACACCTTGTTGTCCCAGGCCCTGAAATATGTAAACTGAGCTTCTGGACATGGGGAGCAAACTTGGGGTAATTACACCATTACCTGAAATTATAATTGGAGAATTAACCCTGATATGCAAATGGCCCAAACTTTTAAAAGTGTGAAAAACCCCTGACCCAGGGTCCATCTTGGGTGGAGCCCCTCAGAGGCTTTTGACTGCCCAAGGTGTACCTTTGAAGGCCCTTCAAATAAATACCTGCTTTTATTCTCTTAATGTTGTCTAGCTTCTGTTTTCAGGTAGCCACTTCAAGGCATCAGTACTACCATTTCAAAAATTTCACTTTTGTCTTTGTTTCTTCTTTTCTCAAGAAGAAAATCTTGGCTTTGGCCTGTATCCTCCCACAGCTTAAGAATTTTTCAGTGAAGCTGAGCCAGGACACGTTTGGCTAGGCCAAGGCTACACAACTGTGCCTTACAATACTGGGCCATGGGCTACAGACAGCTCAATCCCCTGTGCCACATATTGCAATGAGTGCAGACACAGATCTATTGGAAAAGTTATGGCTCAAGACCAAGTGCACAGGTATTGCACATGCTTCTGAGATAATCTTAATGTCAGTTATGTCAGGGGTAAAGATTTCTCTTCAGCCATGTACCTTGGCATTTCCTTTATGCAATGAAGTCTTGAGACAATACACAGATGCTTAAGTGCAGCACATACATAGAGAAAGGAAATTAGCATCATTAACATCTCCAGGATGGACAGCTTGCTTACCAAGAAGTTATATTTTCCTTTAATGTTTTGGGGGTTGTGGTGTTTTTAACCTAGTGACTGTCCAATACTGAAGGAGGGTCTTTAATATTCTTTACAAGTGGTATCTAAATCATCAAAAATATATTTGATAAATTAACACAATGCTATTATAGGGATATTGATGCAAAATTATCAAATATCTATGCATAGCATTGCATGTCCGATTTGGTTGAATAACCATTTTATGAAAGATTTAAGATAACATTTTCAGAAGGCTTATCATCTTAAAGTTTAAGCTCAGTTGCTTATACACCACTTTGAATAGTCTTTTAATACCTGCTTAAAGTATTTCTGAAGGGTTTTTTTTTTTCTTCATAGCAGGGCACTTCATCCATAGATAGCAGTTAAATTTGCTAGATCAATATGAGAATTTAGATTATGCAATATTGCACCCATATCTACCCGTGTGTTACCTGAAACATTAGATTGAAATCTAGCTTTCTTCCAAGATCTGAGAGAAAGATCATCAGCCATTAATAAGCCTACTCTATCCTGTTCATATGAAAAATATTTACAAAATAATTATATCGGGAGCTGAGTCTGTTATCCATTGGGTATACTCAACAATGAAAATCCCATAGGTAACTCAACTCTGTTTACTTGGAATTTGTGACTCCAATTCTCTTTTATTACTGAATTCAGACTGCCCTAGAACCTGTAGCAACACTTTTTACTTTTCTTTGAAATATACTCCTGCTTAAATAGTCTTCTGTCTCTCTACTTTTTGTGTCCTGATTGAAATAAAATGTTCTTTCACCATCCTCAGGAAAAGAGGTAGCATTTGTGACTAAATGCTAAAAAAACCAAGTGAGAAAGCATTCAGTTCACAGCTTGAAAATAGAAATACCAATTTTTTGTGCTATGCTCTACTTTTTATTTTGTCATAAGACCAGCATAATTCTTACATAACAGCAACAAGACAAAGTAATTAGAGCTGGATTCATCTTTTCTGTTAGTGCTTCATGTTCTCATTTTTGAACAGACAGTCTCCACTAAACTGCTGAAATATACTTCACAGACAGTTTTGTGGAGAGAAAATACAAATATTTTGATAGTGATTTGGCAAGAGTTTTAACATTAGACCAATCAATTTTGCAGTGTAAATGAGTGCAGGATAAGCTGTGACTGGTGATTGCTTCAGGGAAGAGCATGATATATTTTTGTTATATGTATAACTTCAGATTATTCATATTTTCCCCAGCTGCTTCTGGATGGGACTGAAGAAAACACCTTTCTGCAGTTGCTTCAATGCACGTTATACACTCAGGACAGTCTGCTGAGAGGATCTCTCAGTGATTCCTCTTCCCTTCTGTCCCTAAAAGTTTCCAGGATGTAAAGATATATGCAAAATTCTTGCATGATTGACATTTACATTTTTCCTTAAAATTGCATGGGTTGTTATTATTTCTTTCTTAAGGAAAACTTGAGCATCACATTATAAGATGCTTATTGCACATTCAGGAAAGGATGTTGAAGATAATGACACATTTTAGTAAACAGGGAAAGGACTATTCTGCTGGGAAAAAGATAGAATAGAAAACATTGTATGACAAATTCCGTTCACTGCACTGTGATTTTAACACCAACATATTCTAGGGACCTTGGGATCAATAATATTCATAATCTGATTTCCCAGAATAATTTATCTTATATGCAAACATCACCAAATCAGCTGTAATTTACAATTCAATACTTTTGCATAATGCTTGAGAAGCTGAGCAATAATTAAAAAAACCTCCTCTCTCTTCATTTTTGACTTTGAGAATTGACACGAGAGAATCTGGCATGTTGAATCTCCGTGTTGAGTTCTCATTTAGTAACAAAGCTGATGTCTGTTCTAAGGCTATTAGTCTCTCCATTCAAAGACAAAAACATTATTGCATCTGAGTAGCATCAGTCCAAGAGCAAATCTTGTTCTGGGGGCATCAGAAAATCTGAATAATAAGACAGGAAAAAAAAATTCTAAGAATGCAAATTGATTAAAATACCTACGGACCTAAATCGAAGCATCCTTCTCTGCCAAGAACACCTGCAATTTATTAGCTCGAAAAGTTGTGATTTTCTTCATCAGGGTAATAACTGCATTTCAGACAAGAACAATGGTAATGTTGAACTAAGTATAAGCTGTGTAGTAATACAATATCACATTAATATGAAGGCTGAAATAAACCTTGGACACGTGTAGACACTCTAACCTTTCCTTTGATTTGATATTATTATTTAGATAACAGTGCCATCTAAATAACTTCCCATATTTCTGTGAAAATGAGAATTTTCCAGTCTCTTAGAGTTCTGGGGTTTTTTTGCCCCTTACCAGGGGTATCCCATCTAGGAATCTATCCAGTGCTCAAGTTCTAGACAGACTTTTTATTTAGAACAAACTTGGATTTCAGAGCAGTAGCATTTTTTCCAAGATGAAGCAGTGCTTTGTGAAGATTGTTGCTCTAAGCAAACATTAAAAGCTATCTACTCTGGTACATTGTATGGAATCTGCTTAACTTATTATTCTAACATAGCTGATTTTGTCTTGTTTTCTTCTATCTGTTCCTGAATCTCTTACTTTTTAGAAAAGCCCTCTAAGATTTCTAAAACTTAGAAATTACATTAAAAAAAACCTCAAAACCCAAGCACACATACACGTGAAAACCACAAGACAAAAAGTTGGTGGTCTGTTGTTCTATCTTTGTTTTTGTCTTAGGACAGTCATGTAGTAATTAAAACACTTAAATACCAGCATGGATAGAGGAGGCTGAGGGACAAATGCTCTTTTTTTTTATTTTTTTATTATTCAATGTCAAATATAGAAATATTGCCCTGTCAAAAGCAACCAAGAGGGAAAGCAGTGTTCATTTGGTAAAGAGTTGAGGTATTGTTGAGGCATTCAGCAATGTCTTGAAGCACAAAATACAAGGTACTGTAACAAGCATTGGGTACACTATTGTCAGGCATCCTGCCCTCAAGAAAATGAGTCACTGTGGCATATAATTGTTACCTTGGTCTGACTTCAGGCTGCAGAGGAGTGTATTTTGTGTGACAGTGGGAAATATCAGCACTCAGACATCCAAGAGGAAAATAAAATTTTTTCTTACTCGAGTTCAATTTGAAAATTAAACCCAAGACAACAGAACAAGGTTGAGGCTTAGCTTTCCAAAGTGATGCCTTCTTAAAGGAAAAATACTGTTTCTCTTTAGAATATCTGCCAGTGTGAATCCTCGTCAGAGGCCAGTGAAATTTTGAATACTTTCATCAGTCATTTCCTTTGAGGTAGCATGTCCATTCCGTCTGTCTGCTCTTCCCCTCCCAAGAACCATAGAGAGAATAATTGCTCTTGCTAAACAGTTCATTTCTGTTGCTTCTGGCAACATGTGAAGTTTAATCCAGGGTACATTAAATTTCAAGGCCTAGGTTTTATACGTACTTTTTTTCATTTTTTTTTTTCATTTGGTACTTTGATTTCTCCCTGTTTAGGTTGAGGGGTTTTGGGGGGGTTGGATTTTTTTCCTTTTTTTTTCCCCTCTGTGACAAAGATATACAAAATTATTTTTCTCTGAGTAACTAAAGTTGAAAAATAATCCAGCAATACTCTTGTTGTTATCAAATCATGGTTGGTAGAGTGCATGCTATATATATTTCAGAAGACTAGTAAGTAAACCATTAAAGAGCCCTCATAAAATGGTTTTCACTGGTTGAGCATACCTACAAAAGCAGATTCTATACAGTCTCATTTCAACAACTGATTTGTACCTAATTAATTCAGAAAAACTTGTCACAGCTCTTGGGTGATGCAGTCACTTGTCAACTGTTTTCCTCAGCTGTTTTCTTAGGAACAGCATTAATAAATCTGATATTATTCTGTCTCAGTCAGTGGAATTAATAGAAGCTTATTCTGTGCTCACAGGTGTCTAAAGCCACAGGAAAATTGTTTCATTCTGTCTTTCAACTGAGAACAGAGCTTCAGAACTTATCTTTGGTCATTGGTCAAACTGAGCCTCAGGTTATTTGGACATTTGGTTCACAGATTCTCTCAACATTGTTTGTTCAAGAAGTCTGTAACCTGTTTGCAAGCCCAGCTGGCAGAAGATGAGCCTTGGAGTGAGCTCTGGCATCTATATTTTTCTGTCATCATTGGTACACAGGTTTCTGAAATGCTTGCCAAATAGTTCTGTTTTCTATCTGAGTGTCTGGTGCTTCAAAGACCTGGTAGTTAGAATGAATATGTGTGAAGAAAGTTTCCTTGGATCACCATTAGGTGCCTACTGACTTCTGCAGGATGCTGAAAAATCTCACAAAAGAGCCATAGCAAAAAAGTGCAATAAAACCCCAATATTTAACATAAACATTCAGAAGGGAGTAAAATCAGATCAATTTTATCAAGAATTTAACATTGGTGTAACTGACAGTGGTAGTCAGATGAACAGCAACCTAGATAGACAGAAATTCTTAGTTAGTCTTCTCATCCCATCTATGATCTCTAAAGAAGTCAGAGTTGAATGTTTTCAGAAACAGAAAATTCCTGGCAGCTCCCATTGCATCTGTTAAAAACTAGCAGAATCAAGGACCACTCTGAAGAAGGTAACAGTCAGAGCACCAGAGCTGCAGTTTACTTAGAGAATCATAGAAAATCATGGTTGGAAAAGACCTCTTAAGATCAAGTCCAACCATTTGCCTAACACACAGGTCCACTACTAAACCATGTCCCTAAATACCACATCCATGTGTCTTTTGAAGACTTAAAAAAGAAAATAGTAGTATAGTCATTTTTATGTACATTTTTTCCCATTGTTTTTATCAGTTCCAAAGCTTATGAATATACCATATTCAACACCTAAAAGCAGGAGCTTAACTGCCAAATATTTCAGCTGAGGCGCTTGATAGCAGTTAGCTCTTGTAAAAGAGGCTCAGTCGTTACTGTAGTGCAACATTTGAGAACAGTGTTTGCTAACTCTATGGAATCCATGCATCTGCATCTTCATTAATTCATTTTAGAAGGGGGAATTTCTTTGTAATAAGCTAAGGATCACAAAAATTTTTGCGTGTCAAACCAGAGCTGGCTCTTTCCTAGAAGTATTTCTTTGATTATGCTTCATTAATTACATATTATGTAACAACTAGGCATAAATTAAACTATCAGCATTTTTGAAATTAGTCTCCATTAGTCTCATCTCACTCTTCTGGAACACAGCCCTGACTGAGTTAGGACACAAATGCAAAAAAAGGTCAAGTCCTCTTGTCAGTACTGGCAGAATGATAGTTTAAGAGTAAAGGCTTTTCATAACCAATTTTACAGTTGGTCTGAGCTTCAGGGTATGTAGGTCAGACATGTTCAAAGATGTTTTCTAGTATGATGAAATGAGCCTTGTAAAACTTCAGAAGGACCGTGAAAACTGAGAAAGACAATAGCAAAAGAATCTAGAGTTTGTCTATATGAGCAGTAAGAAAGGCATCTAGTTGTAGATTCTTCCAGAAGTCTTGAGACCAACAGACACTCTGGAAAAGCAGCAGAAAGGCTGGACTGATTTATTTCTTTTAATAGGAGAGAGGAGCAAGGGACTTGTTTCCAACCCTCCACCCAAAAGTTCAAAAAAATCGAAAAGAAAACAACAGCAAAAATATTGGCAATTTGTGGAATAGGTGCTTATTTTCTGACACTTAACCCACATAGCTGCGTACTTTATCTTGGAGAGGAACTTACCTATCCTGTTTTTCCTTCATGTAAATGAATTACCTGAGACATTTCAGTTCATTTCCTAAAACGTTTTTCACTCATTTTACTTGCACTTCATCTCTATAGATGCAAAAGTTTATACAGCACCTTCTTTCTTAGACTAGACTTTGGACATACTCCAGATTAAATTTAGTACTTCTGTAGTCAAAAACACTCGTACGTGCAACATGGCAGGTTTAGGTGGCGTTGTGGTTCAGTATCCACCTCTGACTGAATCCCTGGAGTATCTGAACTACCTTTTGAAAGAAACAAGCTCATCAGTTCTGGAAGCAGGGATGAAAGTAATTGCTTGTTTAACACCACAGAGAATACCCTCAGCTCAGTGCTACATCCTGAGAGCTGTCCTTTGGGGAAATTAGATGGTTGTTTCATCCAGAACTAAAAGCTCCCACCTGCAAGAATGAAAACTCTTACCTTTACAATAAACTGAACTTTCCATGAGAAAATTAATGGGAAAGGTATTACACCTCACTCGTTAATTTCCTTTCTAGAATAATACAAGGTTTTTATCTGCAACCTCATTATGACTCACAAATTACAATTGTGTCTTCCTGGGAAAAGGGCATGTAATGCATTTGGATGCCAAGGCATGGACAGTGGGGAGCTGTGGCCTCCAAGAGGAGCAGCCACAGCTGTCCCACATCAGAGACAGCAAGTTCCTGTCAGCTCTGTGAGACCCTACTGCAGGGGATAGCTGAGCCCCTAGCCATGGCTACGTCCCTCAAAGAAAACATCTCTAAGAAAAGGGAGAAAATTCTGCACACACAGAGGATGAAGGAACAAAAAGATTGAGAAAGATGGAACACCAGGGTCAGAGGAAAAGGAGGAGGTACTCCATGCTGGAGAAGATATCCACACTGCAGCCCCATGGAGGACCCAATGCTGCAGCAGGTGTACATGTCCTGAGGGAAGTGGCAGCCCGTGCAAAGCCCACACTGGAGCAGAGGAAAAGGGTGAGGAGGAAGGAGCGGCAGAGAGTCATGTACTGACTGCAACCCCCAGTTCCCTATTGCCTCTGCAATGCTGGGCACGGTGGAGAGAGGACAAGGAGTCAGGAATGGAGGAATGATGTTGAACCTGGGAGAAAAGGGGATGGACTAAGTGTCTTTTCTCTTTGTTTTTCAACATCTACTTATTTTTTAATTGGCAGTAAATTAAACTATCTTTCCCCTAGTCACAGAGTCACAGAACATGATGAGTTAGAAGGGATGCACAAAGATCATTGATTCCAAATCCCAGCCCTGCATAGGACCATCCCCAAGAATCACACCATGTGCCTGAGAGCCTTGTCCAAATGCTTCTTAACTCTGTCAGGCTGGTGCTGTGACCATGTCCCTGGGGAGCCTGTTCCAGTGCTCAATCACCCACTGGGTGAAGAACCTTTCTCTGATATCCAATCTAAACCTCCCCTGACTCAGCTTCTGGCCATTGCCTCAGGTCCTGTCACTGGTCACCACAAAGATGAGATCAGTGCTTACCCCTCCTCTTCCCCTTATGAAGAAGCTGTAGACTACAATGAGGTGTCTCCTCAGGCTCCTTCAGGCTGAACAGACCATGTCAAGCCTGTTTTGTTCATGACAATAACTGGTCAATCAATCTTCCTATCTTTATCTTCACCCATGTTATTTTCTCCCCCTCCCATATTTGAGGAAGGTGAACAAGTGAGTGTCTGGGTAGGTGTCTAGCAGCTAGCCAAGGTCAACCCACCATAGAGGGTTTGACAGATGTTCTTGCAAACATCTTTGCAGGAAGATAGAGCTTACGTCTTCCTAAGAGCATCAGTAATTCGAGCAGAAGTATTTCTTGCACTTGCTATACAAAACACAGTGGAAAATTTTTTGTGATCTTTTACTACCTAGATTTACTCAATTTTAAGCACTTAATTGAGGCATCTGAGTCAGAAGTTTAGTCACCTTGGTCAATGAAAAGGAACATGTGCCTTGAAAAGATGATTTAAATCTTTTTTTGGACAACATTTTACTCTGGAGGTATTGGATTCTCACCATTGATTATAAATGAAACCACAGACAAGGGCGTTCTTGAAGGGCCTCAAACAGGATGAATCAGGGCATCTGTGGCTGAGGACTAACAGCCCTTGATATTTCTTCAACAAAGGGAGAACTTAGTAATAACACTTTAGAATCTCCTTTTCATGTATTGGTCACAGTAGCCATGCAGATTATTCTACTCTTCCATACAGAACTGAAATATCCCTATCTCCTTAGTACTCGAGACTATTTTAATAGTTGATAACGTTTGGACTCAGGGTTTAAGGCAGTTTCACATTTTAATATTGCAGTTCTTTATTAAAGATGTGCTGTGCTTCCCCAGTAATATTTCTTGCAGAGGAAAACAATACCAAAATGAACTAAACATCATTAAAAATTGACAGAATTTTAGGAGATATTTAAGTGTAGCTGTGCAATTTTAAAATCCAAATTACACAGTTTGTGCACTGAGCAAATATTATGTGACACTTCAAGTCATCCCTCAGAAATTTAGCTTTTGGGTAAAATACTATTTTTTTTTTGTTTGCACGTCAGTTCTAGTAATCCAAAAATGTTAGTTGATGGCAGACAGATGATTCTTTTTTCATTAGAGTGATGTTAGTCAAACTACAGGTTTAACTATTTATGAGTTAACTAACACCTTCTTTCAACAATTTTCTTTCTCTCCTAAATTGCTTGCTATTGAGATAATACTCCCCTCTTTCTTTCCATCAAAGAGATACAATTGGGTACTGTTAAACAAAACTTTTCTTTCAGGTGATTTTAATGACTTGGTGATAAGGACCAGCTCTGATCAAACTTAGTTATCACTCATATTAGAGCCACTTCATAAATACTGTGATTGATATGGTTGATAAAGATGAACCTGGGCAGCTGGGGAAAAAAAGCCCATAGTTCTCCAGTGAATTTTTAATTACTTCATGATAGTTTGGGTTGGGTTTTTCTTTTTTACACTATGTTCATAACCATTTTTGGCTTTCTGTTCATCCTTGTTGAGTTTCTCACACTATGTATTTACCTCTATTCCTGTACTTCCATGCACACTCTCAATTTTTTCTTCCTATAACATGTTGCTGTGGAGTCCTGCATTTTGTTTAACAGCAATGCTTATTTTGAATTATCTTTTTGCTATTGCACGGTGTCAGGCAGTTTTATCTGCTTAAATTTTCACCTATAATCAAATTCTGTGGCCGTGTCTCGTGTAGCGGGTTTTTGTTTGTTTTTAAATGATGAAAACTATATAAAAATGGTTTAGGGAGAGAAGTCCAGTCCTCTGTGGCAGCTTGGCTTCCAATGCATGGTCTCTGTGGCCTTGCCTCTGATTAATCTCTTTTTTTTCAGGATTTTCTAACCAAAACATTGCAACAGGAGATTTGCAGTGGATATGCACAAGCTGGACTTTGTTCAAACAGCGCAGAATCCTCTCCCCCACCTTTCTTCTGGGAAAAATGAAATAAGCTAGGTTATCTGCAGATAACTTTGTCAGTAGCTTTGACATAGCAAAACATTTACAGGCAGCAAGGGGAAATAACAAGCGGAAAAAAGATATTCATTACTGTATTCCAAATTAAGCCTTACCTGGAGCCATCTTTTTGCTTGTATATCAAGTGAAAAAAAATATGAACTCAAAGGAACCTGTAGTTACTGCAGAAGATAAATTTCTCAGTGTGATACATATATGCTAAGAAAGATACATACAGCCATTCCACAAGTGCTCAGGTATTGTGGTAATTTACCTCAATTGTGAGTAAATTGTGATTGTGAGATTTGCTTATGTTTTGGCAACTGGAAAATAAATGGTGCTCATGAGAAGTCTTATTTTAATATAATTAATGTGAGGGACAAGCTGGTAAGTATTATTCAATTTTGGTTTACAGTCTCACCAGCCACTCATTTTGGACCATAAGTTCTTGAAAATACTTGCTGTTCTGCTACTTGAGTTTAGCTTTAACTGATATAAAGGAGCAAATGGAAGTATGCTTATGAAGAAAGATATAATTGTCTGTTAGGAACATGAAAATTAATATATTTGGTTTATAAAACATCAGTTCTGTTTTGAGCAGCATAATCTTTTTAATAACATTAAGGAATATAAAATCTGGAGGCTGGTTTCTTATTGGCCTTCATGGAATTAAGCTTTTTACCCAATGCTTCAAGACATTTCTTTTGGCATTTTTACTGATTTGAGCTCCCCTGACTCTAATTCCATCACTGATTATCTGATATCTTGCAGAAATACTGTGGCTGTATATTAAAGACAGGAGACACAACTTGAAAAGAGACACTTAATTCAGTTTTTGTCCCAGTTGTGTACTCTAATAAGGTAATTTGCAATATGTATGGTATTAAAATAAGTCAAATCATCCCTGTGAATCTGCCAAACCAATGTGTTGTGGAGAGCTGGTTGTGCCTCCAAGATTAGGTGCTAATCAGTTCTTCAGCAAATTTGAAAATGACTGGAATTCTGGGGCCATTGAACAAACTCATGGTAACAGAAGCGGAACTCTTCTTTGTGTTTTCCTTTGAATATTTAATCTAAGACATAAATACTTATCCAATGGTATAAGGTATAAATATAAACCTTAAAAAGTATCAGGGAAGTGGTAAGAGGCATTTGGGTGAAGGAAGATTTGACCAGCCATTGTTTTGCCAGTGCAGTCACAGTGATCACAGGCAGCTGACTGACCACACACACAATACCATGGGGCATCTTAGTTATGGGTTATAGGTGCTTACACAACCCTTTATGAGGTTATTTCAGAGTGCCCTCATTTGACTTGGGATTATTATTCTGCTGAAACCCCAACAGTCCTAAAGCTCACCAGCTGATAAAAATTCCAAACCATTAAAAGCTGCAACCATGCCATGCTGAGATATTTCTGTACAAATTTCCTTTTGTTATATGTGTACAAGAAGATATTCATAATAATACTGTGAGATCAGGCACATTTTATAAATGTTGCAGGTTGCTTGAAACATGTCATTTTTCCCCCGTCATGATTTTCCTGAGATAATTTTCTTGCACCAGGCAACACCACTGTATTTTCACTCTGTAGCCTACCTCTCAGGAACACTAATCAGTAATCACACATACCCTTCCTTTTGGCTGGAAGTGTTTTCCTTCACCATGTAGCTGGTTATGCTGTCTAGCCTTAAAGTTGCTTTTTTGACACTCTTAAAAGAAGCAGCAAAACTGAAACAAGCAAATTACAGCTGGAACAGGTTGTACCAGCACTAAAGCTTTATTGTAATATAATGAAATTCTATCATCAGGCAAAGAAAAACATTGAACTGATATGAAAAGCAGTTTAAAACTCATGTATCATCACTGTCCTTCCTCAAGTGATTACAACATGAAAAGACGTGCAAGAATAAATTTGCATTGTTTTTTGTGTTCTTGGAACGGGAATTGGTTATATGAATGGCTTCTTGAGGAACTAATAATTGACATGGGGGTTTAAGAAGCAAAATTCCTTGTGCAGCTGCTGTCACATTTTTAGATAAGATAAGGATTAAGAATATAAATTGCCTAATAAAGAGCAAAATCTTTTCTGTTCAAGTTGTTTGGCTCCCTCCTGTCACAAGGGAAGCTAAAATTTCTTAGGTTCTATTAAGAAAAAATTCTTAACCATCCTAAAACACATTCCTATGCCAGGAAAAGAGCGTGCTGCTTTCAACGTTGAAGTCTAACCGTGTTTTACCCTTCCTGACAGGTGAGACCCCAGGCCTACCAGTATCAGTAGGTTTCCTCTAACAGCAGAGAGAAGCAGATGTTTGAGGAGTTTAATATTCAGGCCTTCCCCAGTGTAACATATTTCTAGCTTCTGTGATGCATCAATATGAGGACCTCTGAATCAAAGAACACTGCTGGATTGCTGTGTTTAAAAGCATCAATAACTTTAAATTTAATTTAATTTTTCCAGCCTTTGAAACCTAATTTTTTGTTTTGTTTTGTTTAACCTCTAAAACATTATGTGACACTGGTTCACTGGTTTACACAGTGCAAAGTGTATGAAAATATATGTCCCTTTGCTGTTAAATATGTGTCCTAAACCTTGTAACATGGCCAGTGTGCTTCAAACTTCTCATATTGTGAGTCATAGGGATATATATGGTATCAGAGGCAATTCCTGACCCAACCATGATTTTGCAGACCCATGTAATATTGCTTCCCAGCTCATTTATTTCCAGAAAGAATCTCAGAATTGATTTTCTACTCATACAAATTTTTTCACCATGAGTAGCATTTTTGGTCCCTTTTATGTTTCTCTTCTATTTGATAGCTGGAGCAGCTATCTGAAGTTTGTAGCCAGCTACTTTTGAAGTTAAAGAGAAGCCACCAAAAAGAAAGTCCATTCAGATCCGAGATTTACTTTAGTTTCCTGCTTACTTTAAAAAAAAAAAAAAAAAAAATAAGAAGCAACTATTAGCACTGCTGCTTCATTTTAAAGTATTAAAAAGAGAAACTATTGTTTTTCGTGCTAGTTCAATACAAAATAATATTTGCTACAGGAATGACAGTGGGAAAACTTTATTATCCTCCTGAAAGCTGGGTACGTGCTGCAAGATGTTTGCTGTGAATATTCAGGAGTAGTTTTAAAGAAATAGAACTTAGTTTCAGTCAGCTTCCTGTTGATTCTTTGGTAGTCATTTATTAGAGATATATTAGCAAGTGTTTTTGTTTCTTATTCTGTTTTTTAAAACAACCTGTGCCTAAGAAGAAATCATGAAGTTATGGAATTAAAATTCCAAATTCATAGTTATAAGAACTCACAACACGAAACATCATGGAATAATTTTTATCTTCTAAAGTGTGGGATGATTTATTGAGATTGGTTATTGTAATAATTTAATTACTTCAAGTCCTTTGCAGGAATAAAGGAAGAAACCTTTTACTATTGATATCTCACACCTTTTTACTTTAAGGTGACATTGGACTTTTTTCTTGGTGTTGGTGTTTTCCATTATTTGCTCTTGTAAATGTACAAAATCAGACTTCTTATTCAACAGAGATTGCTACCAAGTATGTTGTTGTCATGCTGTCTCTCCTAAAATGAAATTATGGCATTTCATTAGAAGTACTGAAAGTGTAAGTGATGTACATAATTTTACACTTGGTTTGGCACATGAGCTACAACAAATGCAAAAAGGTAGTAAGTTCTGTCAGTTAAGGGTCACAGAAGAAATAAATGTGTTCAGAAAGCTGTAATACCCAAATGTGAAGTACAGGGAGACAGAAGGGAGATTGCAGAATGTTCTTTTGCAAAGGATAGTTTGCTAACACCAACACAGTCTTCCCACAGAAGATTTTCTTGTTGCCTCCCATCTATTCATTTTAATAAAAATTCTGCAGGAAAACATCATGAAAGCCATCCAAAAAGTGGCTATTGAGTGTTTACTGATCCCTCACGGGGAATTAATTTTAGGGTCCATCAGAACCGCTTCTCAGGTACAATTGTTGTGTTCTAGAATCCCTGGGGGTTTTCTTCTACCTGTCCAAACAATGACAAGAGTAATAGTTTTAAAAACAAACAAAAAAAAAAGTAACAAAACCTACTGAAATAGATAGACTAAACACCACTGTTGGAAAGCAGATACATTTGATCCTTTTGTGTAAGAGTCCTGCTCTTTTATTTCCTCCATATCTCTGAAATTCTTTCACCTTTTGTTCAAGTAAACGCAATGAAGGAAAAAGATCACACTGGTGTACATAAATGAACAGACAGATGATAAACTTCACAGAAACCAAGTAATGTTCTAAAAAAGATGTCAAAATTGTCAAAATCTGTCCTGGCACAGAATAAATACTGTTTTTCTGGAAAGGGTATAGCATGAACCATGACATTTAATAAAGTATTGTGTTCTGTTGTATCTTTTGATGTGTCTAAGACTAACATATCCAGTGTAACCTAAAGGACTGTGGATACCTGTGTCTCTCATGAAAAGGCAAATCAGCATTCGAGGGAAATACAGCATTTGCCTTCCAGTCAGTTGGATAACTTTGAGGATTAGACGGTCATGAGTCCAGAAGCTTGAAAACAAGCAATAGCCATAAGGCTATCGCAGAGCACAGTATAAAAATACTGAGAATCTCAGTGAGAAAGGAGTCCAAAGCTAAAGATTTCCGTATTTCCTTCAACTGTTGAAAATATCAAAATGATAAGATTTTTTGATTTGTTGGGGCATAGGGCTTTTATCATTTTTGGAGATATAACAAAATACAGCACAGACCATTGTTGGATTTGTTTATCCTCATTGGATGGGACATAAAAAGACATTTAGGAAGCTAAAGTGCATCCCTAGTTGAAGAGCAGTAGTCCTGTTGATGTTTTTAGGTCTAATGCCTTGTTTTCAAATGCTGTAAAGGAAGGACATTAAAGAATCAAATGATGCCTCTAGGGACCTCAGGCACTGGGCCCAGCCAGCATTGCCTTAGGAAAAGCAGGCCCTGCTTGACCAACCTGATCTTTTTTTATGAGCAGGTGGCCCATCCAGTGCATGAGGGAAAGTCTGTGGTTGTTTTCTACCCGGACTTTAGTAAAGGTTGGACTCCATTTCCCACAACATTCTCCTGGAGCAAGTGGCTGCTTGTTGCATGGACAGGTGCACTCTTGCCAGGGTTAAGAACTGTCTGGATGGCTGGGCCTGGAGAATGTTGGTGGGTGATGCTGCATTCACTTGGTGTCTGGACATTAGTGCGGTTCCCCAGGGATTAGTGCTGGGCTCAGTCCTGTTTAATATCTTGACTGATCACCTGAACAGGAGCATTGAGTGAGCTCTCTGTAAGTTCACAGACAGCACCAAACTGTGTGGCAGTGTTGATCCGCTGGAGGGCAGGAAGGCTCTGCAGAGGGATCTGGACAGGCTGGATCCATGGGCCAAGGCCAATTGAATGAGGTTCTAGAAGGCCAAGTGAGGGGTTTTTCCCTTGGGTCACAGCAGCCCCATGCAGTGCTACAGGCTGGGGACAGAGTGGCTGGAAAGTGGCCCAGTGGAAAAGGACCTGGGGGTGCTGTTTGACAGCAGCTGAACATGAGTCAGCGCGTGCCCAGGTTGAATGATATCCTGGTCTGTATCAGCAATGGTGTGGCCAGCAGGA